>CAUYTI010086391.1:0-29791 GCA_963575145.1 Galago senegalensis | reverse complement strand
CAGGTGCCCGCCACAACGCCCGGCTATTTTTTGGTTGCAGCCATCATTGTTGTTTGGCGGGTCCGGGCTGGGGATTCGAACCCGCCACCTTAGGTGTACGTGGCTGGCGCCTTAGCCGGTTGAGCTATAGGCGCCGAGCCTGTTACCCAGGTCTTAAATGATCCTTCCACATCAACCTCCCAAAGCGCTGATATTATAGGCATGAAATGTTCCCCTAACCTTTTATTTTTACCTATATTTTTTACTTTGTGTACATATGTGACTTTTTTTCTTTTTTTGAGACAGGGCAGAGTGCTGTGGCATCATAGCTCAGCACAACCTCAAATCCTTGGGCTCAATCAATCCTCTTGCCTCAGCCTCCCAAATAGTTGGGACTACAGACACTAGCCATCATGCCCGGATGGTTTTTCTATTTTGGTAGAGACAGGGTCTCGCTTTAACTCAGGTTGGTCTCAAATTCCTGAGTTCAGGCAGTCCACAGTCCTGGCCTCCCAGAGTGCTAGTATTATAGGCATGAGCCACCTCACCTGGCCAGCATATGTAATTCTGAAGAAGTTTCAGGAAGGAGCAAAATTTCATGCTCCTTCCTGAAACTAGCCTACAGATGTTAATTAACTATCTTAACACAGAAACTAGCCTACAGTCTTTACAGGATCACCTATTTTATTTATGTCCCACACAGAGCCAAGGAGCTTACAGTGGCAAAAATTTTAAATTGTATATACTCCAATGACTTCATTTTATACATGAATACATTAACTCCAAAAAGTAAAATAGCTTGTCCAATATCATATGGCTAGTATCATATGACTCTATCAATATCATATGACTCTAAATACTACCTCATGTCCAAACCTGATAATTTGTCAAAATTTGATAATTACGATAAGTTTTTCACACATATAAGTTTCTATATTTAAAAGGTAATATGCAGATCAATTTGAGTTATAAAGACCAAAATTTTATCCCATAGAATATTATGATATTTGCTAGACTACAGCAGAAAAAATGATGAAAACCCTCCAAAATTAAGCCAATATTGGGTATAACCCAGGAACAAATAATTAGTTTGGATTACGGAAGCATCCATGGAGGCTCCATCTAAACCAATGAGTGAAGAATCAATGAGCAGGGAAAAGAAATCCTGTGTTTAAAAAATGTTAGCAAAAACACGGTGTGTGCATATAACACTCCCATCTGTTCTTCCTGGGTCCTTTGTAGTTTTGGGCACTCCCTTCCCCATTCTCTGAGGCCTCAGTGTCCCCAGGCTCCCAAGGTCTCTTGAATTCCTAATTTGCTGGGATTTCCTTAACCTGCTGCCTGCTCTCCCCTCCACATCTGCTTTTCATTTTGTCAAGAAAACAAAACAAGATTCAAAGCACCTTAATTGTACTGAGTTTTGTCCCTTAACAGCCTTTCTGCATGATCAACTAATTTAAAACAAAGAAAAACCAACTTTTATTGTGATCCTTGGCTCCTGGATAGACTGTGCCTGAGGGGCTCTAGTCCTCACCTGTCAAGACTGGTGAGTTTGGGTTTGGAGTCACGGTGGGGAAACTACCAAACCACACTATCTAGGTGACTGTCTATCTTCTAAGAAAAGAGACCAGCTAAAACATTGAGGTTCAGGGGAGAATGGGTGATTTTGTGGCTATAAAAAAAGTCATGTATGGATAAAAAAAGACAGAAATCCTACCATTTGAGGCACATGTATTAGCTTGATGGCAAGATGCTAAGTAAAACAAGTCAGAGTAAGACAAACACTGTATGATCTCACTTACATGTAGAGTCTAAAGATGTCAAACACATAAAAACAGAGAGTTGAATAGGGTGATTGCAGGGCTGGGGGATGGGGAACTGCAGAGATGCTGATCAAATGGTGCAAACTTTAGTTATAAGATGAGCACATTTAGGAGAATAATGTACAGCATGGTGACTATAGTTGTACTAGAAATTTCCTAAGAAAGTAGATCTTAAATGTTCTTAACAAAAACAAAACAAATCATGCTGACACTGAGGTGTGGATGTGTTAACCAACGTGGTTGTGGTAATCATTTTGCAATATATGTCTATATCAAATCATCACATCATACATCTTAAATATATACGATTTTATTTGTTACTTATACCTCAATAAAACCATAAAAAGAAAAACATCCTGAGATACAATTGTAATCGTATTTTGGGGACATTTGTTTATTTCACAGCCATCATCTACTGATGGGTGGTGCCTGTGGCTCACGGAGTAGGGTGCTGGCCCCATATACCGGAGGTGGTAGGTTCAAACCTGGCCCCGGCCCAAAAACATCATCTACTGATGATTTAAAATTAAGTTAGGATTTCACTTTTTTTTCTTTTGAGTTAAGAATCTAAAAATGGAAATAGAAAGTAACTTAGAGTTGAATTCTGTCTTCCGAAAGGAAAATGACATTTAAACTGTCATAACCCTGATGAATAAATGTATAACTTTTCACCCTGTGGATAATAAATCAGCTACTTAACATAGTTTTTATGGTCACAGCGTGGGATTTTATAGCCATATGGTTTTGAATTAGCCTAATAGTACATTATTTGAAAAGAGAGTCACATAATTTAAGAAGAGGAACTTAAAAATGTGTGGAGCGGGTGGGTCTGAAATATGAGTTACAATTATTATGCTTTTTGCTTCTGTGTCCTGTTTCAAGGTGACAGAGAACTTTTTACAGACTTTGCTTTTTCCTGCTTTTAAAAAATTAGTTTTGAGTTATTATTGAATTACTATTAAAAGTTTTATCATGGATACTGAAATGAGTGAAAAGAGACTTTTGAAGTCACCTCTTTCTGTATTACCTGGTCTAATCCAAGTGATTATTCTTATTTGCTCACTGGGCCTCCTTTCATTTCTGCTTCTCACAGCCTGAGTCATTGTCTCTAGTTGAACAGTTAAAATGCAGCTCCTGCTATGAGAAGCAGAAGCAGAAGGTGTCCCAATGAGCAAGTAAGAATAATCACTCTGGATCAGACCAGGTAATACAGAAAGAGAATATTGGTCACCTTTTAAAAATTGTAATTGCCGACTGAGATGAACATTGTTTTTTGATTTTGTTGGTTTAAACCAGTGGTTCTCAACCTTCCTACTACCACAACCCTTTAATACATTTCCTCAGGTTTTGGTGACCCCAACCATAAAATTATTTTCGTTGCTACTTCATAACTATAATTTTGCTACTGTTATTAATCATAATGTAAATATCTGATATGCAGGATGGTCTTAGGCAACCCCTGTGAAAGGGTTGTTCAACCCCTAAAGGGTTAGCAACCAGAGGTTGAGAACTGCTGGTTAAACAAAGCATTGTGAACATACATTGCAAAAAAAAAAAAAAAATGCACCATTGAGATAACTCAAATACATAGCCAAAATTATTAGTGAAACAAAGCAGAAATGAATGTCGAGGCTCGGTGCCTGTGGCTCAAGTGGCTAAGGTGCCAGCCACATACACCTAAGCTGGCGGGTTCGAATCTAGCCTGGGCCGGCCAAACAACTACGAGGGCTGCAACCAAAAAAAAAAAAAAAAAAAAAAATAGCCGGGAGTTGTGGTGGGTGCCTGTGGTCCCAGCTACTTAGGAGGCAAAGGCAGGAGACTCGTTTGAGCCCAGGAGTTGGAGGTTGCTGTGAGCTGTGATGCCACAGCACTCTACCCAGGGGGACAGCTTGAGGCTCCGTCTCAAAAAAATAAAAAAGAAATGAATGTCAAAATGAGCTATTTTGTTATAATAACTCACTCTTCATGGATTCAGCATATATGGAAACAAGACTGCTGTATCCACATCTACCTCTTCTGTGGACATTTCCAATGATACACAGTCAATTTTTGTACTTCTTGCAAATATTAGGTTTGTAATTTATATTCTCAGAATAAAATTTTTGGTTTAAATTATAAAAAAAATGAGACTCCCAAGTTGCAAAGCTGAGGCACAGGGGTGGGTGTGAGAGGGCTTCAAAATATGGGAGACCCTTGGCCTCACTAGAAACACTCAGATTGCAGCTCTTAGAAGGATGACAGGAAGGACTGGGATGTACCTCCCCAGATCCTTGGGAACTTCAAAAAAGCTCGGTATTTGTTTTGAAGAATTTTGTAAATTGTGGGTTTTGACTCAATAGTCCCCAGACAGTACAAGGGTAGCTCCTGAAAGGGGCTTTATTCCTCCATGTCTAATTCACGCCATGGACATACTCTTTTCTAACTTCCTCAGTTAATCATGATGCCATTTACTTTGTTTTCTTGCCAATCTCATTACCTTTCCTGTTGAAACACTGAAGGAAAGCAGACAGTAGACTCATAAGCCAAGGAGAATATGACCTTCCTTCCACCGCCCCAAACAAAATTTGAGTAAACAATAGATGACCTTAAGGTGATTCTTCTGCTTGTTGTATCTCCTGATGCAGATAAATAATTTAATTTCAAGAAGGTAAAGTGTGAAATGGAAAAATAAATGTAAATAAGTGAGCACTTAATTAATTAATTAATTAATGTTGGGAGACTGTTCAAATGGAAAATATTTCAATATTCACCATGAGTTTGTTGCATGGTTCATTTGCAGAAGTTTTTTATGTTTTGTCAAACTTGAATGATTTCTAATAAAATGGAACAAGTATTTTTTTTTTTAATTTAACTTCACTTTGCTTTGCTTCTTAAATGGGCTTCAAAAATGCCAATTCCCAAGGACAAAAGCATTTGCCAGTTGCTCTGCAGTGCTTTAATTTTCCAGGTATAAGGCTTGGCTGCCAAATATTTTTCTCCTGTGAATATCAATGATGTATGCTTAACTAGATTTACATTTTGATTTTTTTTTTATTATTGGCATTTTGCACAATGGGATGACTTGGATTTAACAACAGGAAAAAAGAAAAGAAAAGCATCCTTAGTATTAACATTAACTCCTACTTCAGAATAAGGGTGCTCAAAATAGGAGCATCCACTCAACACCTGCTATATGCATCTGCTCAGCATCATGTACGCACCAAGAAGATGCAATGGCTAAGGCAATCCCTTCACTCATGTCCTTTCAGACTGATAAGTACATGTATCTTCAAATGACAAAAGTCCAAAGTGTTAAGGAGATGTAGAAAGCCTCCTTCAGGTCCACAGGTGAATCACTATTTCCTTGGAAAGTGTGTTTCACAGAATGTGTGTCACTTTCATGGCTGCACACACACGGGCTCTATGCTCTCTTTCCCTGGATGCAGAGGATGGTGAAGCGCCAGGAATTGGCTGACCCTGGTAAGATGGAAGGAGCCTGGGTCCCTGAATGAGCACATGGAAAAGAGCCATGCTGGCCAAGAAAAATGCCAAGAATGTTGTGTGAATAAGAAGTGCACCTATTTCTCTAGGAGCCTTTGAAATTAGAGGATCATATTGTTACTACAGTGCTTAAAATACCATCATAAACAGAGTTCAAGAGGAAGACATGTGGACACAGCGAGAACAACAAATATTTACATGGCTATTGTTTAAGTTCTTTTGTTCAACTATCATAATAGCTACTAGTAGCCTCATTTAATAATGAGTAAGATTAGGAATTAAAAAATTTGTTGCAAATTAAAACCACAATAAAATATCATCTTACTCCAGTCAGAACACTATTACCAAAAAGACAAAAAAGTAACAGATGTTTGTGAGGATGCAAAGAAAAGGGAGCTCATGTATTGTTGATGGGAATATAAACTAGCACAGCCAATATGGAAAACGGCATGGCGATTTCTCAAAAAAACAAAAAATGGAGCTACCATTTGATCCAGCAATCCCACTACCAAGTATTTATCTAAAAGAAAAGAAATAAATATATCAAAGAAACACCTGCACTTGGATGTTTATTGCAGTACAATTCATAACAGCAAAGGTATGAAATCAACCCAAGTGCCCATCAATGAATGATTGGACAAAGAAAATGTGGCACATATATACAATGGAACACTATTTGGTTATAAAAAAAGAATGAAATCATGTCATTTGTAGCCACATGGATGGAACTGGAGGTTATTATCTTAAGTGAAATAAGCCAGGCACAAAAAAACAAACATCTCATATTTCATTTTACAGAGAGCTAAAACGTCCAATCACAAGGAAGTAGATGGTGGACAGATAGAGAAGAGAAACTGGGAAGAGTGAGAGGGGAATAGGAGGAGGTGAAGAGAAGTGGTTTAGAGGTTACAAAAATATAGTTATAAGGAATAAATTCAATGTTGATAGAATATTAGGATTGCCATAGTTTTTATACACATATATATGAATATGGATAGAATATAAAACTATAATATATTGAGATAGAATATATATATATGTATATATATATATAGATAGATAGATAGGGATGGAATATAGAACATATTGGGATAGAATATAGAATATAAATATATTGGGATAGAATATATATATATATATATATATATATATATATATATGGATAGAATATTAGGATTACCATAGTTATATATATATATTTGTACTCGGGAGATAGACTTTCTAATCACTGTGTATTACATACCTATAAAAAGTTTTTCATATGTACTCATAAACATGCACAAATAAAGAATATGTCTTATAACAGTTATTTGAGAGTACTGTTCAGCCGACAACTTTGCCTATCCAATTACGTGCTTGTCTGTAAAGAAGAGCCAATGCATGCTTCTAAATACTAAGATGGTAAGATTAAGGTAAGCTGCAACAAAAGCTCAGGGAAGTACAAACTTTTAAAAACTCAATGCAAATACAATCAGAAGAAATGAAATAACTTTATTAAACTATATGGAAATATTATCTCAAGAACATAAGTAAGTGAAACTTAAGATCTTGTTTTAAGTGCCATAAGATTACCTTCTTTTTCTTTTTATTGAGACAGAGACTCACTCTGTCTCCTGTGTACAGTGCAGTGCTGTCATCACAGTTCACTCCAACCTCAAACTCCAGGCTCAAGTGATCCTCATGCCTCAGCCTCCTGCATGAATAGCCAGGACTATAGGCACAGGTGAGCACCAAAATGTTCAGGCAATATTTTTCTATTTTGGTAGCGATGAGTCTCCCTCTTGCTCAGGCTGATCTCAAACTCCAGACCTCAAGTGATATGCCCACATTGGCCTTTCAGAGAGGTAGGATTACATGCGCAAGCCACTTCTCCCTATAACCATCACCAGTATCTATTTCCAAGACATTTTCATCACCTCAGGCAGAGACTCTGTAGCTATTAAGTCACATATCACAGTTGTTTTAAGTTGTTAAATTTTGGAATGCTTGTTACATGGTTGTAGATAACTGATACAGAAATTGGTACCATGAGTACCAACATCACTGAGGAAATCTAAAGCAAGTGATATTGGTTTTAGGACTGGACAATGAGTGATGCTGGAAAAATGATGAGAAGATGACTAGGACTGTTGGGTGAGGCTGAAAAATGTGCGGAAAAATTCCTTTCTGAGGCTCAAAAATGGTGTTCTGTGTCATGGAATTGATGGAAAGTACATCATTACCTGCTATAACCGGAAGATAGGAAACTTTTGTAATGAAGTTGGGTCTCTGGCTAAGGAGATTTCTAGACAGAAAGTTGAATATGCCAGGTGGGCACTTATCTCTGTGTATGTATGATAACATGGATAACATGCCAAATACTATGAAGAAATTGTAGAGGGAACTGTTTAATTTGTAAGCAAAATTTTAAGAATAGAAGGAAGAGATAATTGTTTCTGGTTTAGAAAATAAAACTGTTTCTTTTGTGCTGCATTTTCAATCTCTCCAACTGACATAGATTCTTAAAGATAAAAAATAGCTTTAGTGTGGAAAAAAAAATCAAAGTTGTGGCTATAGGACCTGTTGTGATATCTCAGGCAGACTGAACGACATGCCAGATCCTCTTAGAAGACAAAATGACTTCTAGGTATCTTGAGGGTGTCTTCCTACAGGAGTCTGACAGAACACAAACTGAAAAAGGTTTGTCTCAAAAATGATTAGGGTTGTGAAATTTGGGGCATAGAGTGAACTCCACGAAATTATAAAAGAGTTATATGAGTGCAAGTATGACCCGGTGGTACTAAAAGGGCAGAGATGGTTCAAAATGAAAAGAAGCTTTTCATAGGAAAAGAGCAACATAAGAAAGCTACTTAGCTGCAGACTAGTTCATTTCTTGTTGAAAAGGAAGGATGTCTCAGAAGGTACAGCTAAGAACAGAGAACAATGGGTGAAAGACTTTCCACAGGGCAGAATCTATGCTCCTTTCTTTGACCAGATAGGGAAACTTGACCACAGGTGCTGACTGGACTTGGACTAGCTACAGAGCATGACTGCTATACAACTTCTTATCACTCTCCTTCAGAATAGGACTGTCTATTGAGGCTTTCTTCTCTGTTTCATCATTTCAAGTTGTGTTTATGGGTGGCAGATAACTTGTCTTCTAAGTTCTCAGGTCCCTGAACTATAGGGCTGACATCCAAGGAGCTACTCCAGGGACCCTTTCATCTCCATTTGTCGCTGCTGCAAGGTGGGGATCCTGGACATGGGACCTGATCCCGGGATCAGATGAAATTTTGAGGGTCTGGGAAGAGGTAAGTGAATTCACAGGAGAGGTGTGAGTTACTGTGGCCGGGGGAAAACTGATGCAAATAGGATTCAAAGATGGGCACAAGATCTTCCCTGTCCCCCCAGTGCATCCCCTGTCTCCAATGCATGACTCTCTGAAATGTGACTTTGCTATTTCTTCCATCAGGAGATGGTGTCTAGTTCTTCAGTCCTTGACTCAGGGAAAGCCATGTCACTTGTTTTGATGCTAGAGTGTGGCAAAAGTGACATCATACAAGTTCCAGAGACCAGGCTTCAGCCTTGCAGCTTTTCTCTCCCTGTTCAAAAGCATTGCCATCAGATAACCTTGTAAATAGCTTGTGGAATGGGTGGCCCAGACATCCCAGCCATGGGAGAGAGGTGAAGATTGGCTACCCAGACTCCACCACACCTGCAGAGAGCCAGCAGAGGCAATACCAACCTGCCAACAGAGCCCTGAGAAATGCTCACTCCTCTTTTAAGTCACTGAGTTTTGATGTTATGAAGCCAAAGATAGTACAGTTATCATTGCTGGTTTTTAAAGTTTGTCATACTTTATTGTAACATGAAAATTTACAAAATGTGCAAGTAAGCAGAAAACTGATGAACTTTATTTCTCCATGTGGTTTTTAAGTACCTCAAAACTTTGAAGTATGCTATCTTTTCTAGCTTATTAGGAGAATAAAAAAATCTTGAATGAAAATCTGTTTCTTAGAAAAGAGGCAAGGCTCACATGGAGACAATCTGGTGTTTGTCTGCAATGGCAGCTGATCATGATCAAAACGCACTCTCAGAGCACAATTTGATGCACACATGCTGGGCTGGCAAAGACAGATAGAGGACTCTCATCTCCTGGGATAAAATGATGAGGGAAATTCCAATTGCTATTAGAAAAATGGACACAATACTTTAATTTATAAAGTTTTCATAAAATGCATTAATTGTGTACAATACTGAATTATGCACGGATTAGTAGTAAAAACTAAAAATAGCCCTTTATTGTAAGAATCCATTTAGGAACCTTTCAGCAAGTGGTGGCCTCGGTCAGATGAAACCAAATGTATGGCCCTATCCTCAGCAATGCTGGAACTGTGTAAAAACTCAAAATAACTGCTTTTGATTTTTCTTTTTTTCTGTAGGTGCAGGTAAGAAAATACCACATAGGATAAAGCAACTTGTGGGTGCTGTTGAATAACTAGAAATCATTTGAAGTTTTTCTGATACTTCCTGGTACAACTGAACAGCACACCCAAACACAAACATGGGATCTTTGATCTCATCTTCTGATTGTGTCAGTTTTCCAGAAACCTTCACAGATGTATTGGAAGACTCTCTTAAAAGGAACTCCTTCTGCAGCATGCCCTAGTGGCACCGGAATGTTCTGTAGGTGGTAATCTAAAGGCATTGACATAAAGTCTCCAGCTTCCAACAGGCCTTCAGTTAAGGTATGCTTCTACAAAACCACCATGATCTGAGCTTCACTGCCAGTAGGAGCTTCCAGAAAACATTTTCCCTCTTTTATCTGGTTGTCATTCCAGGAACAATCACATCTCCAATCTTGGTTGTGATGGAGAATAGGGTTTTTATTATTTAAAGCCGGGATTTGCTTCTGCTTTTCCACAGGATGAGACCCTACCACTGGGGCAAGTCATGCCAGGGGGACTTCTGGGGCAAAATGGCATGAGGTATGCAGTTGGGATCTAATAAGATAGCTGTGTTTTAATCCATGCCTCAGCCTCTGTTTTCTGGACTAAGGCTAAAAAATTTGCTGAGCTGTCTAGAATTTTTTTTTTTAACTTTCTGTAATTGTAGCGCTACAACAAAGTATTTATTTTATGCAGGATCTGGTTGCCTGCAGGGAAGAGACATCTTCTCCAGAGTATCTAGGCCAGCATACTTTGTTCCCCCTACTCTACACATTCATTCTGCTGTTGTAACTTCTGTGCTAATACTGGGTTAATGTTTCTGGAGTCCCCTATTAACACCCATTTTTTGTTTATACCAATAGCTTTTAAGGTAAAGGATAGTGTGGTGACCATCATAATTACATAGGAAATTTTTCAAACCATATATAAAAATTCCCCCATATTTTTCAAACCATATAAAAAAAATCACTTTGCACCTGGAACAAAGTACACACCCTTGGGACCTTCATTTAATTCCACTTTGTTGAAAACTGTTGACCTACGTGGTGTATTCTATAATTCTTTGTTTTATATTCAGGAAACTCCTTAATCTGGACTCCACTTACTCTTCTTTTTTTGTTCATTCTTTATTTATTAAGAAATATCAATTGAGCATCTATTGTGTGCTAGAAATTATTGTAAATGAAGGAGATTCAGGGCTAACCACTAACTATTGCTATAGCTAAGAATTGCTGAGTATCTCTTATGTGCCAGGTGCTGCGTTAACTAACAAACTATTAAGAAGAGATCATTATTATCCCCAATTAACAGATAGGGAAACTGAGGAACCCAGAGGGTGAACAGTTTGTTCCAGATCACTTAGTAAGTGGTAAAACCAGATACCCCATTGAAGTTGAGTCTGTGCTCCTTTACCTGCCTCCATATGGTGGATAATGTCCCCTGACACTGGGACAGTCAAGAGCTTTCTCTGATGGGGGTAAAAAGATGTTAAACAAATAAACAGAAGAATAACTTAGGTACAGAGAATTATGGATGTTATTAAGGAAACAAAATCGAGTTATGAAGTAGAAATCTGGTAATGGAACCAAAGGTGAACTGGCATGCTTGTGATTTTATGTTGCCGTGGCTTTTTTTTTTTTTTTTTGGCAGGGTCTTGTTCTTTTGCCCAGGCTGGAGTGCAAAGACATGATAACAGTTCACTGTAACCTCCAACTCCTGGGCTCAAACAATCTTCAGCCTCAGCTTCCTGAGTACCTGGGACTACAGGCGTGTACCACTGTATCTGGCTATTTTTAAATTTTTTTGTCATGATGGGATCTCAATGTGTTCCCTAGACTGGTTTGAAGCTCCTAGTCTCAAATGAAGCAATTCCCTCCCACCTCTGCATCCCAGAGTGCTGGGATTACAGGCATATCTGTCTTAAAATCTATTTAGCTTTCTTATACCAGAAGAAGGGCTCAGTTGGCCTTGACATGTTTCTAGGACTGTATCCCTCTTGAATGGCTCCAGCTGGTAGCCAGAGATAAAACTGAGAGGTATGTCTCTTAGAATCACCTCTCCCACTTAGCAGGCTGGGCTCTTGGCTTCCCATAGCCACTTCCTTCAAAAGAACCATTTTAGACATATGCCTGAGAATGCAAAGTGACCCTCTCAGTCACAGGTGATCCTCTAGAACTACAGTCTATTTGTTTTACACCCACCAAAAAAAGCTCCCAGGGGAAACATGCTGGCCCATGGACAATCCTTCTCTCTCTCCCTGTGCTCCCTGATTGTGTGTGTGGTGTCTAGGTGTGTCTTGTACCCCAAGGGTCTTAAACTTTCACATGGTATTTGTATATTGAATCCATGCCTCCAATATGATCCTCAGAGCAAAGCCTTCTCAAAGTGACCCATACAGATAGATCCCCTTCTGTTGGACCTGTTAGAGTCTTCTTCAGTTCCCCACTGGGACAGTGTTTACCAGCTAGATGACAGGGTTTCATTCAAAAGAGTGACCATTTAGGCAGACTAGAGATATCTCTTTGCTGGATACTCAAGGTGAGGTGGGGCAAGTTAGCCTTCAGCAACCTCTGGCTGGGGGAATCTGCACAAAAGCATCACTCTGGGGGCACAATGAAGCAGCAGGAGACTTCACGAGCAAACAAGGGACTCTGGAGCTGAGAAAAACCATAGAAGGAAGGCGCTTGGTACAGGCAGAGGCTAGCCAGTTGCCAGCTTTCCCATGGAGGTCTGGGGGATGGGAAAGGGCTGTCCTGCAGTATTTTAATTTTGGACTGGGCTGCTTGCTGGGGCAGCAAGTAGACTCAAGCAATGGCCAGAGGCTGAGGTTGAATGCCAGGTGGGGTGGTTCTCCTATTAGCTTGGCTGCTGGCTGGGCCATGAGATTGTGGGAAGACCATACACATGGAAGGATCAGTTGCAGATCCTAGTGCACAGTTGGCTCTGACACATCTGCTGAGTTCAAGCAGCCATCTAAGGGTGAACTGAACACTCCACACCACCCAGGAGGGCCACTTTGCTGTCAGGGGACACTGTCTGATGGGGTCCTGGCAAGTCTGGTGAGAGTTTTGGGACCCAGGCCACTGGGACTGAATGCTGACCAAGTGGACAGGCCCAGATTGAAAGAAAAGAAGTCAGGAAGACATGGTCCAGTTTCCCTTGCTACTAGAGAGTGGCTTCCAACCCCTATCATATACAGTAAATCCAGTGTGTGTTCTCCACATCCTAACTCCACAGCACTACCTGGTGTCCAGGTAATACATTGCAATACACACACATATATTGTTTTACAATTTTTGCTTCTTTTTTCACTTTTTTACTTAGTTTTTTTTTCTTTTCTTTTTTCTTTTTTGTCATTGTTGTTGTTTGGTTAGGTTTTTTGTTTTGGTATGGTCGCATTTTGTTATGGTCTTTTTTTTTGGCCCTTTTTATTTTTCTCTTTTTTGTCTGTTTTGGTTGAGATTTTTATACTTTAGTCATCTTTCTCACATAAATTTATCATACGACAGCTAAGATAGCCCACTTTTATTCTCTTCTTTATCTCATATAATTACATTTTAAATTTTTATCTATTTTCATTTCTCTTCTCTGAGGGCTGGTGGGGGTGTCACAGCATTAGTCTGGCTGGCTGGGAGGCAGTGTCATGGCATTGGTCTGGGCTCAAGGAATCCAGGAGCTCATAGTCTTGGGTGTTCTTCTAGTTTTGACCTTTGGAAAGAAGGTAGTGGTAGGTCCCTACTGCAACATACTGTTGATTTCTTTCTATATTTGGCAGACATAGGGTCTTGTTTTTACACAGGCTTGTAAGGAGCTCCTGACTTTGAAGAACCCACCCTGTCCACCTCCCCAGAATCCCAGAATTGCATGTCAAATCACCCTGCCAAACACCTTGATTTCTCCTCATGTTCTTTTTCTCTCTTACTATTCTTCTTTATCCCCTTTTTTCAATTGTTTCCTTCCATCTCCCTCTTCTTCTTCTTCCTTTTCTCTTTCTCTTTTTCTTTTCTTTCTCCCTTCTCACTCTTTACCCTTATCTTCCTTTGGGCATTATACCAAAGGCCACTTGAACACCTAAGGTCTGAGACAAGGTAACTTACAACAAAGGACCTAGTGAGAAAGAAAAAGTAGGGGAAGAAAGTGAACAAGAAGAAACACACATGAGGAAGAACCAAAAGAAAATTTCTGGTAACATCAAAAACCAGAATAGAATAATTCCCCCTGCCCCAAGGGATCATGAGGTAGCTACTGCAGAGGATTACACCTATAAAGAATTAATGGAAATGACAGGAAGATAATCTAAAATATGAATGGCAAAAACAATAAAGGGAATTGATGAGAAAGTGGAAAAGCAGAACCAAGAAATGGACAAAAGATATGAAGAATATAGAAAAAGAATATGCAGAACTTCAGGACTTAAAGGAGTCAATCAGGGAACTTAAAGATGCAGTAGAAAGTATCAATAACAGATTATACCATGGAGAACAAAGAATCTTGCAGGTAGAGGATAAAGCTCTTGAGCTAACCCAGGCAGGTAAAGAGGCAGAAAAGAAGAAAGAGAAAGCAGAATATTTGCTCAGAGGATTATGGAACTTCACAATATGTTCAAACATAAGAATTGTAGGTATTCCTGAAGGAGAAAAAGATCATCTCAAAGGAGTGAAAGTCCTACTGGAGGATATCATAAAAGAAAATTTCCTAAGTATCACTAAAGATTCTAAAACATCCATTTAGTGTGCTGAACTCTAGGTTATCTCAACACAAATAGAGCATCTCCAAGATGCATTGTAATGAACCTTTCCAAAATGAAAAAGATGAAAAAGAAAATTCTGCAAGCAGCCAGGAGTAAGCACCAATTCATCTACAGGGGCAGATCCATCAGGGTGACAGCAGACTTCTCAGCTGAAACTTTCTAAGCCAAAAGAGAATGGTCTGCTACCTTTAACCTTAAAAATAATTTCCAGCTTAGAATTCTGTATCCTGAAAAACTAAGCTTCAAACTCAATGGAGAAATCAAATCTTTTACTAATATAAAAACATTGAGGAAATTTGCCATAACAAGACCAGTTCTACAGGAAATACTTAGACCTATTCTCCACACTGACCATCAGAATGGACTACCAGTGAAGTCAACACCCACAAACAAAAGGACAAAATCTAGCTTCCACAATGGTGGAAAGAATAAAACTAAGCAATGGATGTGCACAAAATAAAATGAATAGAACTCCACCACACTTATCACTTCTCTCAATAAATGTCATTGTCTTGAATTCCCCACTGAAGAGGCATAGGCTGGCTGACTGGATAAAAAAACATGAGCCATCCATATGCTATCTCCAGGAAACACACCTATCCTTGAAAGAAAAAATAATATTAAGGGTTGGAAAACAATATTCAGGCAAATGGAAACCAGTAGAAAGGATGGGGCACAATCTTATTTTCAGATACAAGTGGATTTAAAGCAACTAAAGTTAAGAAAGACAGAGATGGTCACTTCCTCCTGGTCAAGGGAACAATACAACAAGAGAACATTTCAATTCTAAATATTAATGCACTCAACATAAATTCTTCCAGATTTATGAAACAGATATTGATTGGTCTGAGCAATATGATGTCTTATAACACCATAACAGCTGAGGACTTTAAGAACCTTCTGATCAAACTGGACAGGTCTTCTAAACAGAAACTAAACAAAGATACAAGGGACTTAATAGATATGCAGGGTGCCCATAAAGTTTATATATAATTTAAAATAGTTGTCTATTGAAAATTGCACACAAAATTTATGGACACCCTTTATACAGAATACTACATCCCAAAGTTAAGGAACATACCTACTACTCATCAGCCCATGGAACATATTCCAAAAGAGATCACATCTTAGGTCACAAATCAAACCTCAACAAAATTAAAAGAATTGAAATGAAATATTATATCTTCTCATATCACAAGGCAATAAAGGTGGAATTCAACTCCAACAAAAATTTTATCCTCACACAAAAGGCACAGAAATTAAATAACCTTATTAGAAATCATTAAATTTCTCAAACATAACAACAATGAAGCTATAAGTTACAGAAACCTGTAGGATACTGCAAAAGCAGTCCTAAGAGAAAAATTTATTGCATTAGATGACTATATCTGAAAAATAGAAAGAGAACAAATCAACAACCTAATATACCATCTTAAGGAAATGGAAAAAGAAGAGCAATCTAATCCCAAAAATAAGAGCAATCCAATCTCAAACTTCAGCAGAAGAAAAGAAATAATCAAAATTGGCTCACCACCCAAAGCACAATGGTTACAGCACTGGACACATACACTGAGGCTGGTGGGTTTGAACCCTGCCTGGGCCTGTTAAGCAACAATGACAACTGCAACAGAAAAATAGCCAGCTATTGTGGCAGGTGCCTGTAGTTCCAGCTACTTGGGAGGCTGAGGCAAGAGAATTGCTTAAGCCCAAGAGTTAGAGGTTGCTGTGAGCTGTGACACAACAGTACTCTATGAAGGGTGACATAGTGAGACTCTGTCTAAAAAAAAAAAAGAAAGAGAGAGAGAGAAATAAATCAAAATTAAATCAGAAATAAATGAAATAGAAAACAAAAGAATCATTCAGAAAATTAATGAAATAAAACGTTTGGTCTTTGAAACGATAAATAAAATTGATAAGCCATTGACCAGATTAACTAGAAACAGACAAAGTAAAATCTCTAATAACCCCAATCAGTAATGAAAAGAGGATAGCAACAGATACCATTGATATACTGAAGTTATCTCTGACTACTATAAGAAACTCTACACCCAGACATTTGACAATGTAGAGGAAATGGACCAATACCTGGAATTATATACCATCTCTTTAGACTTAACCAGGAAGAAATAAATCTCTTAAATAGATCAACATTAAGCTCTGATATTGAAGAAACACTAAAAAATCTTCCAATAAAAAAAGACCCTGGACCAGATGTCTTCACACCAGAATTCTTGATATCAAACCTTCAAAGACAGTTGCAGCTATACTGTAGAAACTACCAAAATATTGAGAAGGAAGGAACCTCCCCCAACACTTTCTATGAAGCAGACGTCACCCTGATACCAAAACCAGGAAAGGGCCCAGCTAAAAAGGAGAACAACAGACCACTTTCACTAATAAATATTAATGCAAAAATACTCAATAAAATATTAGCCTATAGATTATAGCTACTCATTAAAAATTTTATACATCACAATCAAGTACTCTTCATCCCAAGGGTGTGAGGCTGATTTAACATACACAAATCCACAGATATAGTTCACCATATTAATAGAAGCAAAAACAAAGACCATATTATTCTCTCAATAGATACAGAAAAAGCATTTGACAAAATTCAGCATCCTTTTCTAATAAGAACACAAGAATGGTGGCACATTTCTTATACTAATTGAAGCCATCTATGACAAACCTAGAGCTAATATCACACTGAATGGAGTAAAACTGAAAGCTTTTCCACTTAAAACTGGAACCAGGAAAGGATGTCCTCTATCACCACTACTATTGAACATATTGGTGGAAGTTCTGGCTAATGCAATTAGGCAAGAAAAGGCTATAAACAGTATCCTTTTAAATGGTGGCAGAGGAGATCAAATCTCACTTTTTCCTGATGATGTGATCTTATACTTAGAAAACCCCAGACACTCAACCACAAGAATCCTGGAAGTGATCAGAAAATACAGTAATTTCTCAGGGTATAAAAATGAATGCCCACATTGCCTTTGTATATGCCAATAACAACCAAGTGAAGAAGTTAATCAAAGATACAATTTCCTTCATGGTAATTTCAAAGAAAATGAAATACCTAGGAATATACCTAACAAAAGAGGTAAAGGACCTCTATAAAAAAATGTTGAAACCCTAAGAAAAGAAAAAGAAGATGCCATCAACAAATGATATTATGCTTTTGGCTGAGAAAAATCAACATTGATAAAATGTCTATTCTTTACAAAGCAATCTACAGATTCAATGATATCCCCATTAAAATACCAACATCATACTTTGAAGGACTGGAAAAAACAGTTCTTTGTTTTATATGGAACCAGAAAAAAACCCTATACAGCCAAGGCAATTCTTAGTAATAAAAATAAAGCTTGAGGCATCACTCTACCAGAATTCAGGTTATATTATAAGTCTATAGTGATCAAAGCAACATGGGATTGGCACAAAAATAGAGAAATAGACACAAGGAACAGAATAGAAAATCAAGAGATCAAACTAGCCTCTTATGGCCATCTGATCTTTGATAAACCAAACAAAAGTATGTACTAAAGTAAAGAACCCCTACTCAATAAATGGTGCTGGGAGAACTGGATAACCACATATAAAAGACTAAAACTGGTCCTGCATCTTTCACCACTTATAAAAATTGACTCAAGATGGACAAAAGATTTAAATATAATATATGATATGGTTAAAAATTCGAAGAAAGTGTGGGAAAAACTCTTGATCATGTTGGCCTGGGGAAAGATTTTTATGAAGATGACTTCTGTGGCAATCAGAACAACAACAAAAATAAACAAATGGGACTTAATTAAACCGAAAAGCTTTTGCACAGCTAAGGAAACAGCAATTAAGCAGACAACATTCATAATGGGAAAATATATTTGCATATTATGAATCTGACTAAAGCTTCATAACTAGGATCTATAGAGAACTCCAATTAATCAACAAAAAAAGGTAAACTCTCCCATCTATCACAGGGCAAGAGACATGAACAGAACTTTCTCTGAGGAAGACAGATGAATGGGTAAGAAATATATGAAAAAATGCTCATTGTCTCTAATCATCAGAGAAATGCAAATCAAAACCACCCTGAGATATCACCTGACCCAAAGAGAACAGCCCACATCACAAAGTTCCAAAGTTGCAGATGCTGGCATGGATGTGGAGAGAGAGGGACACTTTTACACTGTCAGTGGGACTGCAAACTAATACAGCTTCTTTGCAAAGGAGTATGGAGAATCCTCAAAGAACTCAAAATAGACTTTCTATTTGACCCCACAATTCTACTACTAGGCATCTACCCATAAGGAAAAAAAATTATTTTACCATAAAGACATTTGCACTAGAATGTTTATCACAGCTCAATTCACAATTGCCAAGCTGTGGAAATAACCTAAATGTCCATCAACTCAGGAATGGATTAACAGGCTGTAGTATATATGTGTCATAGAATACTATTCAGCCATAACGAAAGACGATGACTTTACATTCTTTGTACTAACCTGGGCGGAGATGAAACACATTCGTTTTAGTAAAGCATCACAAGAATGGAAAAGCAAGTATCCAGTGTATTCAATTTTATGGTGAAGATAGAAGATGATCTGACAGATACATAGAAGAAAAACTTAATTCTATTTAAGTTGGAGGGAGGGGGAATGAGGTAGGAGAGAAAAGGGGGATTGGTGTGCTCCTACATAAAGGGCACAAGGTAGGGGTATATGCCACACCTTTTGGGTGCAAGACACAACTATAAGAGGTTCTCTATCTAAAATGTTCAAAAATTATGACCTGGTTGTTTGTACCCTCACCTGAAATTAAAAAACAAAACCAAAAACAAAAGAGTGACCATTCAACTTTATCTCACATCAGTCCTCCACTCCAGTTTTTCTGTCTACTTTATGTTTTTCCAAGGCACTACTGTCATTCACTCATTGCCATTTAGGGTGCCTGTGGATCCATCTTCTGTCCTCAGGGGCTGACCTTCCATCAGGGTGGGGCCGTGTGACCCTCAGCTACTGCCTGCTGAGCTCAGTGCTAAGTGGTTCCCACTGGCCCCTGCATTTGGAGGCTCCTTTTCCATCTCCACTGGTAGGAAAGCCTACCTGTCCTTTAAGGACCAGCTCAACAATATTTTCCGATCCTCTCAACCAAATTCATTTCTCAGAACTCAAGAACACTTACTGATGTCTCCTCTCATCATATACCATCCTAGGATTCTAGTTATTTTTCCTTCTGTCTTATGACCCAAATAAATTCTGAACCCCTTCAGGGCTAGGAGTGTACTAGCAGTTTTCCTATACAATACTTATCAGAGGCTGAATAGGTACCAATGAATAAATGTAGAAATTTCGTTTTAACCACACTGATTTATAGAAAATGTGTAGGGGAACAGAGCTGTGTGGTGGTCTCATTTGAAGCATGGATTGATGGAGGTGTACAAAAGAGGTCACGGGTGGCTAGTTACTGTTTCCATTTTTTTGAGTCTATTTCCTCTGGTTTGGCTCCACTTAAAAATTTTTCAGATATCAGAGTAGGTTAGTCCCAGCAAGTCCAGATTCTACATGTTCTCAGGCAAGACCCAGTATAATAAAATACTTCAAGTACCTAAGAGGTAGCTGAAAGAAGTCCCAGAAGTTCCCTGCTTACACAGACAAACCCCAAGAAATGGTATGTCCCAGGAACAGGGCACCTAAGCCTCCTGGTTTTCTTGAGACTATCCTCTTTTAGAACCAAAAAGATCTCATTCTAGGAAACTCCAAGTCCTGGGCAAACCTGGGCAGTTGGTTGCCCTACCCAGAAGCTATCTAAGGAGATAGGTAAAGGGAGGTAGACAAAGGGGGGCTGGGTGGTCGAGCAACAAATGCCCTCAACAAATATTGGGGAGGGGCCAGTGGCCCTTGGCAACATTCCAATGTCTCTCCAGAGCTGATTTTACTGACTTCATGGGTTAGAATTAGAGGAAGTCTACTCCAGACCTCCTGCTGAAATATTTATGAATACCTGTTTAGAGTTGAGATGATTTCTATTCTCATAACATAAGGGAATCAGGTCTCAAAGATGATAAAGTGTTTTGATCAAATCTTTCAGCTGCACAGTGGGAGTTCCCAGCATTGTCAGGACTGACTCGCTTTGTCTGTTATTCCGTTAAAGCTTCATAACAAGCCAATGAAGTGCACTGTGATCACCATTTCAGGAGAGAAGGAATACTGAAGGCTAAAACAACCTTTCTGGGGTCACACAGTAAGTAGCAGAGCAGTCTGAGTCTGCCCTAGGCCATACCTCTTAGTGATGTTACCACACTGCTCCACACGATGGGGCAGCCAGTGAGGGTGCTGAGGGAGTGAAGAAGGTACAAAGGTGACTGAGGCAGGACCCCCATGTGCAAGGCCTTCAGAGCAAGGGCAGGGGACACATTGCTGGACAACAGCCATGCACAGATGGATCTGCCTACAGAAAGTTACTAGAACAGAAGAAAGGGCAAAGACAAACAATGAACACTGCAAGTCTTTACCAAGCACCTAGTTTATGCTCACACTCAGGCAGGCAATGGATATGTCTGCAAAAGATAAGCAGAGACTTAGCTCTAACTTCCAGCTCAGCACTCTTCAGTAGGGAGACTAAGGCAGGTCATTTCAGCTAAGAAAGTCCTTGACACAGATGTACTTAAGTACTTGTTGAATTAAAGTAGAGCACTGGGTGTAATACACACACAGTGGGTGTATGCACACATACCTACATAACTGTGTACCCCTGTAGACATTTATTACACATAGCTGTAGTTCCAGATTTATGTCCATCAAGGAACAAGGCAGGAAACAAAGAAATAAGCAAAGCAACATCAGGGAAATGGTAACAAGAGGAAACTGAACATTAATATCAGAAAAGGTGGAATTCAGGCTAAAGTGATAAGCTGAATAAAAGAGGTTAAGTCAATTTTTGTTTTTTTTTACATAAGTAGATATATGACAGAATATCTAATTCATAAAGCAGTAATGAAAGTTATAAATATATCTACTAAAAACAAAGCAGGTAAGTGTATAAAACAAAAATTCAAATGTGGACTTCGTAAAAATACAATTATAGTACAATATTTCCATATATGTTTCTGTAGAACTGAACAAATGCAGTACAACAAAGGAAATGACCACAGAAGAAGTAGCTAATGCTGCTAACAAGCTTGCTTCTGTCATGTGTCTGTTGAACACTCACAAAAATCATTTGCGAATTTGGACACACAAAAAAGGACTTCATGGATACATTACAAATAGTATAAATTTTATAGACCACCTGCTCTGATCATAAGCCCATAAATTTAGGAATAAATAATTAAAAACAAAATAAAAAATTAATACTTAAATGTTAATGAAGGTACTCCTAGATACTAGCTTCAATGTACTCACACACTAGAAAGCAATTCAAATAAAAAATACTTTATTCGAAAAATCTATGAAGGTATTCTGCTACTGGCCAGAATATAGGAAGTTGCACAGAAATGCCATGCAAATCCTAATAATAAAGTCAGAGAAGTTCCAAAATAAAAGTTTTTTGTTTTTTTAAATTAAGAAAATCAGTCAAGGCTTGGTGTCTGTAGCTCAGCAGGTAGGGTGCCAGCCATGTACACCAGAGCTGGCAGGTTTGAATCCAGCCCGGGTCTGCCAAACAACAATGACAACTATAACCAAAAAATAGCCAGGCATTGTGGTGGGTGCCTATAGTCCCAGCTACTTGGGAGGCTGAGGCAAAAGAATCTCCTAAGCCTAAGAGTTTGAGGTTGCTGTGAGCTATGATGCCACAGTGCCCTACCCAGGGTAACAGCTTGAGACTCTGTCTCAAAAAAAAAAAAAAAAAAAAGAAAGAAAAAGAAAATCAGTCAACCTTGCAATAAACATTTGATAGTTGTCTCTGGGCTGGCATGAGAACTCATAGCGCCTAAAAGCTATAGGCACAGAGTAAGTCTGTGCATACTGGCCAACCTACCCAAGGGTGGTCACAGAGCCCTTGGGGAATTTCGTGGCTGGGGGGCTTACAGCATCATTGAGGAGCATTGCTTTTTAGCACTGAGCACCTCCTCAAAGCCCCAGGCAGAGCCTTCTGGGAACAGAAAATATGGCAGGAGAGAGGAAAGGAGTTTATTTGAAGCCTTCCGGACTCTCAAGGATTATCTGAGAGTTGGGGGCAGGAGAGCAAAGAGAATTCTATCAGAGACGTTCTGGGAAAATACTACTAAAAGCTTTAAGCAAAAAATGATGATGCATATTGTGTTTTTTTAGTCCTCAGTAGAGTGCTGTGGCCTCACAGCTCACAGCAACCTCCAACTCCTGGGCTTAGGTGATTCTCTTGCCTCAGCCTCCCAAGTAGCTGGGACTAGAGGCACCTGCCACAATGCCTGGCTATTTTTGTTGTTGTTGTTGCAGTTTGGCTGGGGCCGGGTTCAAACTGACTCCCTCAGTAAAGGGGCCGGTGCCCTACTCATTGAGCCACCCATATTATGTGTTTTATAGCACATTTAGAAATAAAGTGTAGAACAGGAAAAGCATTATGGGCAAGAGGGAGGACGCATCAAATTATATGTTTGTAAATTCCTTACATTCCTCATGAAGTACTATAATATTATTTAAAAGGTAAGCTATGGTAACTTAGAGATGCCTATTGTAATCTATGAAGCTGTTCTGCACAGTACACTAGCCACATGTAAATGTTTATATTTACATTTTAATTAATTAAAATGAAATGAAAAATTCAGTTCCTTGGTCTCTTTAGCCACAGTAACAGTAAGTGCAGTAACACTGGTCTGGCTGTATTAATATCACACAAAGGAGATTCCAAAACAACAGTTTTCACTAGAAACCAGTGGAACATGTCATAATGACACAAAGGTCAACTAATTAAAAGACATAAATATCTTAAATGTGCATGTCTCTAATCATGGATCTTCAAAATATGTGAAACAAATCTGAAAGAAGCAGAGGAAGAAACTGACAGACCTATAATCATAAGTGTAAATTTTAATACTTCTTGCTCAGCAATTTACAGACGTACAAAAAGTAACAAGAATATAGACCAGGTGAATGATTTGAATAACATTCTGAGCCAGCTTGACCTAATTGGCATTGACAGAATAAAACCAACAGCAGGGAATATTCATTCTTTTCAAGTGCAAATAAAACATTGACAGAAACAGACATATGCTGGATCCTAAGATAACTTAGCACAAATATCAAAGGACAGATATTTTACAGTGCCAGAAAGGTATTAAATTAGAAATAGGTAGCAAAAATAAATCTAGAGAATCCCTTGATACTTGAGAATTTAACAGTATGTTGCTAAATGATCTATCAAAGAGATCACAAGGAAAATGAGATATTTTCATTTATGTAATGAAAACATACCACATATTAAGATTTGTGGGATGTCACTGAAGAAGGGCTTACAGGAAATATAAAACTTGAATGGCTCACTTAGAAAAAAAGATAGGTTTAATATCAATCTTCCAAGCCTCCATATTCAAAAGTTAGTAACAGGCAACAGATTGTACTTAATGTGCGTAGAAAAAAGGAAAAACGAATACAAAAGCAAAAATAGTGAAATAAAAAATACACAAAGAACACACAATAGACTCAAAAGTTGGTTAAAAGATTAACAGAAGTAATGGAAAAACAATGATAACATTAACAACATCAGTAATGAAAAAGAGGCTATCATTCAAAATGTTATTATCATAATCTATGTGTATTGACTTAATAAAAGAAAAAAATAAAAGTTATTAATAAATGTATGCCAATAATCATAGTTAACTAAAACTATGAAGAAACATAAAATTTAAATAGCCCAAATTTATGAAAAAAATTAAATTTGTAATTAAAACTCCATCTACATAGAGAACTCCAAGCTGAAATGGCTTTACTGGTGTGTTCTATCAAGGAATAAATACAGTAGAACCTCCATAGTCAACCACCTCCCGATACTGACCACCTTCTTAAGTTGACCTAATTTTCATAGACTGGACACACACCACATGTATGTATCAGTCCAGGAGGCCTAGTTTTGTATGATGACCACTTCCATATGTTGACAGTTTGTTACAGTCCTTTGTATGGTCAGCTTACAGGGGTTCTATTTTAATACTAATCTTACATGTACTTTTTCTGAAAATAGAGAAAAGAAATCTTCCACATTTGTTTTATGAAGCCAGCCTAGCCTTAAAGCCCAAACTTAACAAAAGCATAAGAAATTAAAATTATAAAACAGTATCCCTATAGCATTAGCAAGTAAATATTACTGCTATCTATACAATATCAGCAAATCAAATACAGAATAACCCAGAAATTCTGTGTACCATGACCCAGAAATTCTATTTATGTAATTATTTGCTCAAGAGTGATATACATTCATGTATATAAAAAAATACTTACTACATTTTCAATCTAGAAACAACTCACATATCTATCAATAGGATAAGGAATAAAAATGTTGAGGTGAAGTCATACAATAGAATAGTATTCATCAAGAGAAGTGTTGATGACAGGTGGCAAAATGGATGAATCTCAGAAACATGATACTGAGCAAAGAAAACAGAAAAAAATGTGTGTTTTGTGTGAACTTATGTAAATTAATTCCTAGAATATAAAAACTAATCTATGGTGACAAAAATCAAAAGAAATCAAAAGGGTGATTGCACCTGGCAAGATGAGTGGTGACTGGCTAGGAAGAGGAAGGGGAACCTTTCTGTGGTCTTAAATATTCTGTGTTTTGGGGGGGGGGGCAGTGCTGCTTGGGTGTCTATAATTGTCAAAATTTATTGAAAGGAGACATTTATCATCTTGAAACTTTATAGTATGTACATTTTACTTCAATTTTTTGAAACTTAAAATTTTTTTAAATGGCAAATAATCACTGCATATATTTATGAGTCATAATGTGATGTTTTGTTATATGTTTTACTATGTGGGTTAATTGAATGGTTTGTGGTGAGAATATTTAAAATATACTCTCTTAGAAATTTTGAAATATAAAATGCTTCTTTAGGCATTCTAATAGTCATCATTCTGTGCAATAGATCACTGAAGCCTATTCACCTGCCTGAAACTCTCCACCCATTGATGAACTTCTCTTTCTCTATTCACACCCCTCTGTCAGCCTCTGGTCATCACTCTACTTTTATGTGGTCGACTTTTTTAGATTCCATGTGTGTAAATAAGATTATGGGGTATTTGTCTTTCTGTGCCTGGCTTACTTGGTACAATGTTTTCCAGGTTATCTACATTGTCAGAAATGACAGGAGTCCCTCCCATCTTACTGCTGAGCAGCATTCTGTTGTATATACACACCATGTTTTCTTTATTCACTCGTCTGACAACGGTCACTAAGTTGCTTGTGTATGTTCCTATTATGAATAATGTTATGATGAACATGGGAGTACAGCTGTCTCTTTGTCATACAGATTTCAGTTCCTTTGGATTCAGAGCCAGCAGTGGGGTTACTGAATGATATGGTAGTTTTGTTTTTAATTTTCTGAGGAACCTCCGTACTGTTTTCCATAACAGTTGTTTATACTAGTTTGCATTGCCACCGATAGTGCACAAGAGTTACTTTTCTATACACCCCTGCCAATACATGTTATCTTTCAGCTTTTTGACAGTAGAAATTTATTCTGACTGGGGTGAGGTGGTATCTCACTGTGCCTTTAGTTTGCATTTCTCTGATGATTAGTGATGATGAGCATATCTTTTGGCAATTTGTATGTCTTCTGAAGAGAAGGATCTATTTTGGTTCTTTGCTCACTTTTTTATTGGATTTTTTTTTTGCTATTGAGTTGTGTTCCTTATCCATTTTGTATGTTACTCCCTCATCAGATATATAGTTTGTAAATATTTTCTCCGAATTCATGGGTTCTTCCTCAGTGTATTAATTGTTAGCTATGCAGATGATTTTTAGTTCAATGCAATCCCATTTGTCTATTTTTGCTTGTGTCACCTGTACTTTTGTTATCTCAATAACGGAAAAATATCTATCCAATACCAAAGGCTCTGCTCACTAAATTATGTTAACACATAACTGTATTAAAGAATAAAGAGAAAAAATGAAAAATTTTACAATCATTGTAAGAATTAAAAAAATTATCTACCAGAACAAGTTAAAAGAAACTAGAAAGAATTAATAAAGATAAACCTGACATTTCTTGACCAGAAAGACAAAAAAAGAAAACTTAAAAAATATATGTAAAAAAAAAGGAATTGATGCACTTCTCATGAGTTTGATTGAAACGAAACAAAAATTAAAAATATCCACAATAAAAAAGTCAAAATCCAAAGCATTATTAATAAATAGTATATTCACCTCTATACATTAAAATTATGTTAGAATTAGGTAATTCCCAAATAAAATTTAACTTTTCAGAATTAAACAACAACAACAAAAAAATCTAAAACTTAAGCAGACAGGTTAGTAAAGAGGTGATTGTAAAGGCAACTAATATTCTGTCTTTTAGAAACACCTTAGGGGCTTGGCTCCCATAGCTCAGTGGTTAAGGTGCCAGCCTAGGTTGGTGCCTAAGGTGCCTAGCCTAGCTACACCTAGCTTGGTGGGTTTGAACCACTAAACAACAATGACAGCTACAATAAAAGATAGCCAGGCATTGTGGTGGATGCCTGTAGTCCTAGCTACTTGGGAGGCTGAGGCAAGAGAATCATGTAAGCCCAAGAGTTTGAGGTTACTGTGAGCTATGATGTCACAGCACTCTACCCAGCTTGAGACATTGTCTCAAAAAAATAATTAATTAATTAATTAAGAACCACTAGGGTTAGATGGGCCTAAAGGTGAAGTTGGTCTAATCACAAAAAATTCCAGCATTAGTAAATAATTTGAGATTATAGAAAAAAAAAACAGAAATCTCCTTGACTAATTTGAGTATCCATACTGTATGGGAACATTGAAAAACAGTAATAATAAACCAATGTATAGATGAATATTGATACAAAAAATTTAAAGTAAAATACAGGAACAGAATCTCCAAATTCAAGTAATATTTATTCTAAGAAGGATATTTTATGTCTATCAATGCATTTTTATTTTTTCTATGACAGGGTTTCACTATGTTGCCCAGATTGGACACAGACTCTGGGCTCCAGTGATCTTCCTGCCTCAGTCTTCCAAGTAGCTGAGACTTCGGGGTGCTACTGCTCAGCTATCAACACTATATACTCTTTTACATAAAGGTTAGATATTGAAAACACTATAAATATACAGAAATGCTGAAAGTTCATTAAACATAACAGCCATTTCTGTAAAAAGCACAAAATAAAAACTAATAGTAGGAAATTACTTAAACATATTAAAGAATATTTTATGAACAAACTGATAGTAAATATTATTCTAAATTTCAAAACAAAATTCCTTTTATTTAAGTGAGAAACTAGAGAAGGATACCAAGTAATCCCCATTATTTAACATTGGCTGGAAGTTTCAGCAAATATGATGAGAACTAAAAATGAAATAATTAGAATAAACATTGGAACAAACTTGAACCACAACTGCTTCTGTTTTTGCTGAGATTATATTTGTATATGTGGAAAACTTGGGAAATTTAGAACTATTGTATTAAAACTGAAAAGAAAATTCAGAAAATGAATAGAGAGGCAATACTTCTATAAAATCAGTAATCTCTACTCCAATAATGATTAGGTTTTAGAAATGAAAATGTAAAATCCTGATTTTCAACCAGTGTATGATGGCACACTGCTGTTCAGTATGAGGATCTTAGTTGTGCTGGCAAAGAAGTTTAAGGCATAGTAAGTATATTCTTGTTTTACTCTTTTTTTTTTTATCAACATAATTTAAGTGTGCAGGGGAAATTTACCCGTAGGTTCAAGTGTGCCCTGAGATAAAAATGGTTAAAAAACACTGAGGTAAAACAAAATATTTCATTCACAATAGTGAAAACAAATCTCTACAAATAGAGGTAATTTAACATGAAAGCCACTGGGCTTGGTGAGTTACTGAGGAACAGGGAAGTCTGAGCATAGGAAACACACAGCATGCTCCAGTGGGGGAGGAACTCCAGGGCTTTAATTGTCAGTTTTGCAAAGACTGATATGTAGATTTAAATTACAGCTAGTCTTCTAATGACAAAACATTTTAATGGAGTTGTACAAAATTATTTGTAAACTTATAAGAAAGAACACATATTTAAGAATAACAAGAGAAGTAGGGAAAAAGGAAGAATAACAAGGGAGCACTTGTTTTAACCAAATATTAGAACACTGTAAAGTCAGCATGGAAAATAGCACAATGGGACAGAATAGAGATTGAGAAGATAAGATCAAGACAAGAACATATGAGAAGAAGAAATGTGATATGTGTTGCTGTTGGTGGGAAAAGTGGATTATTTGATAATTATTACATTGCAGTCTTCCCATCTGTAAGACAATAAAATAGAGAACCTATCTTACTCCACATAGAAAAACAGATTCCAGATGTGTTAAATACTTAAATGAAAAAAGATGAAATAACTCTTATAAGAAAGTATAAGAGACACAGAGAGAAAAAGTTCTTAATGAAGACAGAAAATCTAGGAGCTATAAAAGAAATAAACATATTTGATTAAAAATCTTTTGTATGGTAAGATACTACAAATAAATTAAATATTATAAATGTGTTTTGAAGAAAATGGCAGTGAAGATGAATAGAAAGGATTAATTTATCTGACGTAAAGCCCTCTGAAAAATTGTTTGGAGAACAATGAATGATTTGATACAAAGGAGAGTGAAGAACGTAGAAAGAGAACTACGTGGGAAGACAAATTCAATCGGCCCGTAAAGATGTGAAGAGTGTCTCAGCCTTTAGGCACATTTACACGATAAGATAAGTGGGCTCACCTTTTACCACTGTAGTAAAAATAACCCTTTTTATGACAAAAATATGAGGGGATGAGAGCTCTTATAGATTCGTGGGCAAAATATGGATTGTTATAATTGTTTTGTTTTAAAGATACCCGCACCTGTTAATAAACCTACACTTGCCCCAACACTTCCATTCTGGTGAATATGTCCCATCAAAATAAAGACATTAGGCTCGGCGCCTATAGCTCAACCGGCTAAGGCGCCAGCCACGTACACCTAAGGTGGGGGGTTCGAATCCCCAGCCCGGCCCGCCAAACAACAATGATGGCTGCAACCAAAAAATAGCCAGGCGTTGTGGTGGGCGCCTGTAGTCCCAGCTACTTGGGAGGCGGAGGCAGGAGACTCGCTTGAGCCCAGGAGTTGGAGGTTGCTGTGAGCTGTAATGCCATGGTACTCTACCCAGGGGGACAGCTTGAGGCTCTGTCTCAAAAA
>CAUYTI010086387.1:0-11297 GCA_963575145.1 Galago senegalensis | reverse complement strand
ATATTATCAAGTTTGAGAAATTATTAACAAAACATGCAAAAGAAAGCATTTTTTTTCCTTTTTAAAATTTCTTATCGCATAACTACGTACATTAATGAAATCATAGGGTACAGTGTGCTGTTTTCATATACGTTTTGAAATGCTCTCATCAAACTGGTTAACATAACCTTCATGTCATTTTCCTAGTTATTGAGTTAAAACGTTCATACTCTGCTTTTAGGAAGATTCACTTGTACCCTTGTAAAATAAAAAAATACGGAATGCTTCATGAATTTACGTGTCATCCTTGCGCAGGGGCCATGCTAATCTTCTCTGTACCCTTCCAATTTTAGTATATGTGCTGCCGAAGCGAGCACAGTGCTTCCATTTTTCAAAGGCTATGTTTAACTGAGGTGGAAAAATTTCCTAAAATTCCTCTAAAACACAAAGTTAAAAAGAAATAAGGAACTATTGCAGCCATTTTCAAATACATACACAAGTATTTTCTTCTTACATTGGCAAAACTAAGCATGAGGTTTTTGAACACTGGATATCATTTGCTCTAGTAGTCGCAGGGACTTTGACAGTGACCTAGTCCTTTCTCAGCTCCATTATCATCCTCCGAAGTTTGAGGAAACCACTCGTATAAATTTCACACCGTGACCAGAACTGGCCAGCAGATCTTCACTGACTCCCAGGCCACCTATGGTTGGTTTAACACATCCCTGGAGTTCTTTCCATTCCTCTGGGTCTCTGCAAATAGGGCTTAGCTCTGAAGGGTGTATTTTTAGATAAAACAAAGACATTTTTTAAATAGGAAAATCATAGAAAGGGGTGCTCATTTACACCCATGTTCATTCAATTATTTCTAAATAAATAACCCATGGCAACTGCAACCAGCTAATCAATAAAGACTCAAGAGCCTGTTACAGCCCAAATATTATACAAAGGCCTCAGGCACATGCTAACAAGGGCAGTTCTGTGACTTGACTTTCAAAGACTTTTCTTCTGGTTCCCTTTTACTTTCCATAGGGGTTTGGAAAACTCACAATTTCTATGTCTTAGTTTTTATTTGTTTTTTCCTCTTTTTTTGAGACAAGAGTCTTGCTTTACCCAGAGTCTCACTCTTCCCAGGCTAAACTCCTGGATTTAAGTGATCCTCCTGCCTCAGCCTTCCAAGTAATTGGGACTCCAGGCACCTGCCATACCATCAGCTAACTTTTTTTCTATTCTTAGTAGAGATGAAGGTCTTGCTCTTATTCAAACTAGTCTCAAACTCCTCAGCTCAAGTGAACCTCCCACCTCGGCACCCCCAGAGTTCTAGGATTATAGGCACGAGTCTCTCTGTCTTAATTTTTCACCAGTAGGAATGATAACATCTGCTTTATCCATATCTCAGAAAAGCACATTCTAACTGTAGTGAAAATCAGTTAGGATGAGATATGTTGAAGCCCAAACAGGGCTGTTGCAAATATCAGCTACTGAAGGAAAGTAAGGGATGGCATCTCCACCTTACCGAAATTTGCACCTATAGTATGTTCGTGTGTATTTAACTGAGCGCAGCTCTGGGTTACACACAAGATAGTTTTGTTCTGCAGTTGAATTTGTATGTAAGTTGGAGCACGTACATTTCCCTATGAACCGTGATAGCCTTTGTTCATGTCAGTCATATATCAGTTGGATGTTCCTGACTCAGAGACTGCCTGTATGTGCCCCTGTCTTTCAAAATCAAACGTATAAGACATTCAGATTAGGTTCCTTTTGGTTTTGGTTCCAGGTCAGAATGTATAACTGTAATCTCGGGTGTAAACTTCTTCCTTGAAAATCTTTCCATTCTGAATAGAAACAAAAAAGTGGATGAAATAGTGTAATGAACCTCCATGTACTTCTCACCTAGCTACAAAAATTGCCAACTCTTAATGCAGTGTGTTTTATTTACCTCCTGTCTAAAATAATGCATTTCTTCCCTTAAAAAATAATTAAATTCAACTGTTGGCCCCTATTAAGTTAGACCATCAGAAATTTAGTCTCTCTCCTTGAGTTGTTCAAAGGTCCTGGGGTCTTGCACAGTGTCTGAGAAGGCACCATTGGTGTTTGTTCTATACTGATTACTACATCATTACCCAGCTTCCCATTGACAAAAACTGAGTGGTTCCTTGAAGTCAGAGGAACTGCCCTGCCATGTTGCAGAGCAGAGGAATAATTATAGTGACCAGAGCTCCAGGCCCAGTGTCCCCAGGTGCCCCTTAAAGCCATTCCCTTCTGAGGTCTTGCCAGCTCATCACTCCCTGCCCAGGGCATGGCCAGCCAGTGTTAAGTTACAGGTGTGGTGCATAAACCTCTAGTCCTTTCCTAATTTGGGGACACTGTCCCTTCTCTCTGTCCACTTTCTTGAGGCTCTAAGCACCTAGCATAATCAACTAACCATGACCTATAGCTAGTCTCTCCTGCTCTAACTAGCTGCTTCTGCTTCCCATGAAATTTTATTACCAACCTCTGTACCGAGTTGACCTCCCTCTTATTTCCTAGAAGATGAGCTCTGCAGAAACAGTCAGGCAGTCTGAGTTAAAATCCCAGGTCTATCCCTAAGGGGCTGTGTGACTAAGGCAAGTTACTTAACTTCTCTGTGCTTCATTCTCCCATTTAAGGAAACCACAATTCTCACCTCATAGGGTTGTTGTGAGGATGAGGAGTTAATATACCTAAAGCACTTGGAACAGGCTGGCAGGTAGCCAGTGGCTGATCACCATTACTCAGCCTTCACCAACCCCAAGAGGTGAGCATTATAATACTAATTTTATAGACTGGATTAAGGATACACCGCTACTCTGGGAATTGAGTAGACATTGATTTCATTTCTATTAGTAGCATATTCCCAGGGTGGATTTAAAAAAGAGACTTAGGTAATAATTCAAGTTTATTTATAAAGCTCAAGCAAATTGTTCTCCAAGTATAATTAAGCACATTCGCGAGTTCAATAGGAAACAATTATTCCCTACTAAATGGTAATCTTAATAATTCAAGATAATTAAAAAAAAAACTTCCTCTGACTGATCCTCGGGGAGGGGCAGCTTTTTCAAACAGCTGGGAGATACTTTGTAAATCTCAGGTAATGTGATTTCTGTAATTCATTATTTATTTACACGCAGGAAGGCGCTGACTCCACAGGCAGGAGTTAGGCCATTACTTCATTAATGTCTCGTTACTTCCAATATCTCTGTCCTGGTGACAGGTACCCAGATTTTCTGGAACAGCTCTGATGTTAAAGATCCTGTTATGGACTCCCTTAAATCATCAAAATATCTCTCAAGGAAGTGTCAATATTAGCATCCAAGTCCTCTTCGAGACAGGCCCTCAGGAGCCTTATTACACAAGTCCCCTGGATAGTGGTTTCAGAGCACAGCCACGGAAGATGTCTCAATGTAAGGAGGGAAGCCTGGACTCTGGAAACTGAGGACTCTGGGTAAGTTCCTCCTCCTACTGCGTTAGCTGTAGGACTGTAGGCAAGTTGTTTAATTCCTTGGAGGCTCACATTTCTGTTTGGAAAGTGGAAGTCTGTAGCCATCTGCCATTTACTCTTCTGCTTTTTTTTTTGAGACAGTCTTACTGTGCTTCTCTGGGTAGAGTGCTATGGTGTCAGCCCAGCTCACAGCAACCTCAAACTCTTGGGCTCAAGCAATTTTCTTGCCTCAGCCTCCTGAATAGTTGGGACCAAGGCGTGCACCACCACACTGGGCTAATCTTTCTATTTGTTTAGTAGAGATGAGGTCTCGCTCTTGCTTAGGCTGTTCTTGAACTCCTGAGCTCAAAGGATCCTCCTCAGCCTCCCAGAGTGCTAAGATTATAGGTGTGAGCCACCATGCCTGGCCTCTTCTACTTTAAAGCAAAATGTCCAGGTTCATCTACAGACCAGCAGCAGAAGAAAAAAAAACTTGTCTTTCTTAGGCTGAGTCAGGATGAGTCAGGAGTTCTTAGTTAAGACAGGGCTGATATTTATCTGGTATGAACTGGTTAATAACATCTGCCTTCCTTTCTGATCAGGCTAGTCTGAGCTATTCTGTCTGGTCATGCTCACACTGTCCTAAGTTTTAAATATTGTGAAACGTCCCTCTCTTCTCCTCATGCCATTCTCAAGGAAGAGGGTTAAGATATGTGCCACCTCTGAGGTCAGCGACACCCAAGCAATTCTGAATCCTGACTCTGTGACCCGTGGCTAATCACTTTCCCTCTATTGTTTTGCCTTTCTGCTCTGTAAAGTGGGGATAATAGTAGGCACCATTGAGCATGCAATGAGCATGAATGGATCTGTGATAACACACAAACCCAATAGATTACTCACTATTATCATTAGAGAACAAAAAAGGCCTCAAAGTCTTCAGCTATAAAATGAAAATAAAAATAACTATTTGTTATAATAGGATTAAAGATACCATCACAATTGTCAAGAAAACTCATGCTTCTTAAAAAGAAAATTATATTGTGCCAGGCACGGTGGCTCACGCCTGTAATCCTAGCACTCTGGGAGGCCTAGGTGGTTGGGTTGCTTGAGATCAGAAGTTCAAGACCAGCCTAAGCAAAACCAAGACCCCATCTCTCTAAAAATAGAAAAATGAGCCAGGTGTCATAGCAGGCACCTGTCGTTCCATCTACATGGGAGGCTGAGGCAAGAGGATCACTTGAGCCCAGGAATTTGACATTGCTGTGAGCTATGATGATGCCATGGCATTCTATACAGGGTGACAGACAGAGTAATACTCTGTCTAAAAAAAAAGAAAAGAAAAGAAAAGAAAGAAAAAAGAAAATTATGCTGAAGAAGAAATGTAAGCAAAATTAATAATTTGCCTCATCAGTAAATATTTAATCATATCAATGTAAGTAAACACTATCAGTTTGGGTAAATTGTGATATAACTACAGTAGTTGACCACCTCCCTGCAGTGACCACTTCCTGCAGTGATCCTAATTTTCATGACCAGACATGCACCACACAAACATATCAGTACAGGAGTCCTAGCTCCTTATGTTGACCACCTCTGTGTGCTGAACAGTTTGTTACACTCCCTCGGGTGGTCAACTCACAGAGATTCTAGTGTATACCGAGAGGGAGAGTGAAGGGGAAGGAAAGATAGTCTTCATGAACCATAAAAAATAGCCAATTCTATTTCCAAAGTTAAGTAAGAGAGAGTATGTACGCAAATATGGGAAGAGACAGCCAAGTGTGTTGCACATGGCTGAGGGACTGGACATGGGCCTGGCAACGACTATCTTTTTTATTATAAGCCTTTCAAAACCACATTAATTGGGATCATATTAGGCTGCAAGTAACAACAACAGCAACAAAATGTACACAAATACTAATAGCTTAAATAAGTGAAAGTTTATTATTCCTTGCTCACATGTAAGTCCATAGTGGGGTAGTTCAGTTCTGGTCTGGAAGATGCATTCCATGCAGTGCTTAGGAGAGCAAGACTTCAAAATCTCCCCTCCATCACTCCTAGGAGGTGGCTCCCATCTTCATGGTCCAAAGCCACCCTCCTCTTTACAAGTCAGGGAGGGTCAACAGAGAAGGCACATCAGGTATAGAGAGTGGTCTCTTTGAGAAGCTCAAACAGCTGCCTGTTCACATTGTGTTGGCCAGAACTTAAGCCCATGTTTAATCTACAAGAGCACTTCTATAGCGCGTTCCTTCCTTGAGACAGCCACATGCCTGCCCAAACAATGTCTGCTGTGGAAAAATAAGAGAGTGGGTATGGGGCACAATTGGAGCTTGTTTCCACAAGCACCACTGAGTTTTGTACTACTGTTGTAACACCTTGATCAAAGTAAAATCTAAACGCAAACCAAATACAACACCAAATGTTAGGCGGTGGTGTAGAAGAGCCCAGACTCTGGCTACCCTAGTTACTCTGATTTGATTAATTCACATTGTATGCCTCTATCAAAAGATCACATGTACCCTATGAAAATATACAACTATTATGTACCTGTAATAATGAAAAATTTAAAAAAAAAGAGCTCAGTCTCTAGCAACTATGTGATAGCCTCTGAGTTTCCACTTCCATACCTGTAAAATGAGAATCAAAGTAGGACCCAGATCCTTGGTTGATGTAACAATTAGAGGAGTTGATGCTTAACAAAAAAGTGCTTATAATAGTGTTTAGCATGTGGTAAGCATTGGGAAAGTATTTGTTGTTGTCATCATAAATATTCTTCAATTACTAAACTAACAAGTACTTAAACCTCAAACATCTGATGAAATCCAATCAAATGAAGGGTCAAGATAAGCAGAAGAACCCTGAATCTCAGGAAATAGAATAGAAGGTTAACAAACTAACAATTTTCATAGTACTCAGGAAAACACTATATTTAAAAAATAAGAAATTGAGGCAAAAGAAAGAGATGGTAAGACAGGGTTAGATGCACCTATGACAACCAATGTACAGTCTCAGTTTCCCTGGGCCTGGCCAGTCTCACAGAACCCCAGCAGCTGCCCAGCCTCAGTGCCCCCAACACTGCACCAACTTCTGAGGACACTTTACCACTGGAGCCAACCAGTTTCTGACTCCCTCCACCACTTCTGGAAATGGTATGGGTTTTGACTTCCCTAGGAGGCTACCCAGAGAACTGAATGATGTAACCAGCATTGGGGGTGATTTAACTCCTATTGGAGAAAACTTTGACCAGTGAGTGGTAAAAAAAAAAAAAAAGGAGGATGCTGGACCACAAGAGATGGAGTAAATACAAATGTAATAATTTCCTCTCTTTGTTTAAAAAAAGAAAAAGTTAACCAGCAGGTTCTAACTTTTATCTACTAAAAGTAGAGGCTTGGTGCAGTAGCTCATGCCTGTAATCCCAGCACTTTGGGAGGCTGAGGTGGGAAGATTGCTTGGGATTTGAGGCTACAGTAGGGTATGATTATGTCACTTCAATTTGGGGAACAGAGTTAACGAGAACTTGGCTAAAAAAAAAATTGGATACTTAACATATTTTATTCAAAGTTCCAAAATTAATCAGTAGAAAAAAGCTAAAAAACAACAAAAGAGTTAATGGAAATTAGGAGGTTGTTGGGTATTAATGAACTAGCAAGGAGTCAGTAGCTGTGTTCTGCAGTTGGTAAATCAAGAACTAAAGAAATAAAATTTTTAATTGAAGTCCTCATAGTTATTGCCAGAAAAAAAAATGTTATAGGCAATTCTTTCTAGATAGTAAGACTAAAAGAGACTTAATTTTCATGTTATATTAGTCTAAACTGCCTAAAAAATGTACAATATTCAGATATCATCTTTATGTAGCTTCAGATACAGATAATTACTTTTTTAATTATGGAAAAGTAAAGGGAAGGAAAAGACTTTTGTCTAGGTTTTGTTTCACTTTATATAATGTTGTGTTGATCACACGTTACATTTACAAATGGAGTTATTTGGGGAGGACACTGGTACAGTAAAGTGTACAATGCCTGCCGTGGAATGGGCCCACGGGGGTGGCTTCCCTTCCTCATTGAAGCAGTTCAGAACAGTGAGTGAGGATTGAATGACAGGGTTCGTGAAGCATTTAGCACAGTACTTAGTGTTGCTCAGAAAATGCCAGCTATTTCCATCACCCTGTTGTTGTCAATTTTCAGGACTCTTGCTTTTAAATTCATCAAATTGCACCTAATCTGAAACAAGTAAGTTTCACAACCTCATCTAAAAGTTTGTTATTTTTTTTCTATCAATTTAGGGTCCAAAGGACTTGATGGCAAACCCTGATGCCTGCCTTTATCTGTGCTATGATTGCTGGCCTCAGTATCCTCATCTGAGAAGTGACATTATCATAAAATAAAGCCAAGCGATTATAAGGAGGTTCAATGAGATAACGCATCCAGCACATGGCACCTGATAAATTCTCAATACGTGAAAGCTGCCATGGCAAAGAGCAGTGCACATCGGTAGATCCCACTGATGTTGTGAAATAAGGAAAGGGAGGAACGCCTTGACAAACGTTCAAAAACAGATTTCTTGAGACCTCCCTCTGCAACTGGCAGCGAAAGCCATCACTGTCCAAGTTCCTCTCGGGCCGCAGTCATCACTGGCATCTGCTGCCTCCCTGTGGAATTCTGCAGACACAGTCAGCAACAAGCAAAGCTTCCAGCCCAGAACACCAGCGCCAAGCCAGTCAGGAAGATACCCTGGGCTTCCTATTTGTTTTGTTCACATATTATTCCTATTCAAGTCTTCATACAACTGTCCCTTTTTCATAAATCCTGTTCTGGGTACCCTATTTAAAATAGCAACTCACAGCCTACCCACTCTCAGTCATTTTCACGGCATTCCAGTTTTTCTCCTTTTCATTGCATTTACACAGTATGTAACTTATTTATTCTTACTTTTATTGTTTATTTTCAGTCTTTCCCCATTACTTCACAGGGGAAGAAATTTTTTTGGTCTTCAAATTGATTCCAAGTGTCTATAACAATGTTTGATGTATATAAGGAACTCGGTAAGTATTTCTTAAATGAATGAATGAATGAATGAATACTTTCTTCTGTAACATCATACAAAATACTTAGGAACCTTGAAGGGATTGGGCTTTTTATTGTACTAAATATATAGACATGTATATGGAAGACCACGGACCATGTTGCTCTTTTCTAGCCAAAGTGAACCCTGTAATGGTTATCATTATAGTAGCTTGATCACCAGTTCTTGTATAGAGACCCAAAGCAAGGATTCCCTTCTGTGCAGGACCAGCCATAAAAATGCAGTGGCATATAAATATATATATATACCTTCACCTTCAGTGTGCACTTTCCCAAGTAAACTATAGGGGGTGTGTGTGTGTGCTTGTATGTGACCCACTCACAATTTTGAAGATGAATAAAATGTAGAAGAACTAATTTCTCCTCTGATGATTAGATGGGAAAAAGAGGAAAGAACAAATCTGATGAATCTTCAAGTTCTTTATCTGCTATGTTTAGCCAATGTGAAAAACATTTTAAACCAGGGTTTTAAAAAGCACATTGGAAATGGGATGGGCAGATCTGAGTGGGGACTGAATCACTTTCTAGCCTAACATAGCCAACTGGAGCATGCCTGGAATGGGAGCCTCCTCATAGGAATTTATAACTTGATCATTTGGTGTCCCTTATGCCCACAGTCTCAACTCTGGGGTGACTTTATAAAACATTCAGGCTCCAGTACACCTTCCCTTCTATGTGGGGAAACCCTGTTCCCTCTGTATTGGGACTTGTATTTTGCTGCTATATTCTCTGCTCCGCCTGAGGGGAAGGGAAACGTGAACTATTTCATTACCCAGCCTGAGAGTTGGCAGACACAAAGCAATTGTGTGGCTTATGCCTAAAATAGGTTGGGGGCAACAGAGGGGAATTGTCTCCCAATACAATACAACATTTAAGGAAACCCACTGTAGGCTCATTAGTCATGACCCTGTGGAAATTTGTTACGGCACATGTCATGGCTGGGACCTCCCCCTTGCCCACTTTTCCTGTCCCATAGTCACCTATAACTTCTTCCTAAATGTTTATGTTTTTAGCTCTTTAGCACCCACCTTAAATTAGCACTGCACATCCCTCTGCACCTCCAAAAGCTCACTGAGGAGCTCTGCTCTAGAAGAGGCCTCTGCTGTGGCCAAGCAGCCCCAGAACCCATGGCATTTCATCCGTTCTTTAACACTATTAAAATCTCGGGTGTGGCTGCCAATTACCTTCACTCTCTGTATGAGGAAGGAAGACGTAACATTATTTGTCCTCTACTACCATAACTTACACCAGTGCCATTGGGAAAAAATGTTTTTTTGGTGTGTGTTATATTTAACTCACTGTATTAGCTTTCTCCCTCTGCACTTTGGCTGGCATATAACACATGCTCAAAAAAGAAGAGCACTTGAGGTCATGAGTTCAAGACAAGCTTGGACAATAAAAATATAAAATTAGCCTCACATGGTGGTGCACATCTGTAGTCCGGCCACTCAGGAGGTTGAGGTGGGAAGATCACTTGAACCCAGGAGTTAGAGGTGGCAATGAGGATCACACCACTGCACTCCAGCCTGGGTGACAGAGCGAGAACCTGTATAAACACCACCACCAGCAAATCCTCAGAGCCCTTATCACAGGTTCTTATTGGGTAAGGTACTCAACAGTTAAGCAGAAAGCAAAACCATGTCAGGGTTTTACAAAAGACAGAGTAAACAAATAGTGGCTTAGTTGGGTTTCCCCAAAGCAGAGCCTGCGACAAGGATTTAGATGCAGGTGGATTAGCTGAGACCCAGAAAGCAGAAAGAGAGTAAGACAGGGAAGTGGATACAAGCCTGTAACAGGTATAGGATGAGCAAGTGACCATGCTGGACAACTGGAGCTCATGTATACTGGGGAACCTGAAGGAACCAGGATGAGGAGCCTGAGATCAGTTTCCTATGGACTTCTGACCTTCGTAAGTTAGAATTTCCCTCCCGGGTGCACTAAGGCCTCTCCCACCCTGTACTTCCATGTTTTGCCTGCTGGAAGTGGAGTGACTTACCTGGTGTTAAGTCTAAAGGCAGAGCTCATGAATTGGAAGCTGGTGTACCGAAGGCTGGCCACCTGAACACAGAGTGGGCTGCAGGGACGCTGGGCAGGCTGAGGTTAGCATCCATGCTGAGGGTAAAGGCAAAAGCGTTGACTCTTAGTCCTGACTTGGCTACTAACTACTGTTTGACTTTTTAAGTAAGGACTTACATCTTCTGAGCCTTTAACCATTTCTTTCCTACTTAGAGAAAGAGAAAGAAGCAACATTTATCATGAGCACACATGATATGCTTCTAGACAATCCCCTGGGCACTCTTGAGGATTATTTCTGTCTTCACAGGTACCAAGAGAAGTGATACTTTCCCCATCAACAGACAGAAAACCGAGACTGAAAGATGTATGCCCAATATAAATCTGCCATTCTGCCACCAGGGGAAATAGTTAAGCTTTGAGTCCAGGCTTTGAAAATTCTGAAACCCTTATTCCTCCCTCACACAAAACAGAATGGGGAAAGCAGTCATAATCCACTAACAAAGGGCAGCTTCTTACAGAACACTGCAACACAGAGGAGACAAAAGTTCTCTCCAAGTGGGCACATGTCAAAGGTTTGCTGTGCCCAGTAAAGTCCTTCCTTCCTTCCCTCTGTCCCTTCCTTCCTTCTTTCCTTCCCTCCCTCCCTCCCTCCCTCCCTCCCTTCCTTCCTTCCTTCCCTCTGTCCCTTCCTTCCTTCTTTCCTCCCTTCCTCCCTCCCTCCCTTCCTTCCTTCCTTCCTTCCCTCCCTCTGTCCCTTCCTTCCTTCCCTTCCTCCTTCCTTCCCT
>CAUYTI010086386.1:0-28738 GCA_963575145.1 Galago senegalensis | reverse complement strand
CTGTGGTTTATCTTACAAGGGTACAAGTGAATCTAAAAACAGAGTATGAATGTCTTAACTCAATAACTAAGAAAATGACATGAAGGCTACATTAACCAGTTTGATGAGAGTATTTCAAATTGTATATGAAAACACCACACTATACCCATGATTGCATTAATGTACACAGCTATAATTTTATAAAAAAAAATGCAGGGTTCTCTCTCTGCTCACTGTTTCTTCTGCTTCTTGATTATCTAAATTGCAGAGCAATCGAGGCATGTCCCCAGCACTGTTAAGCTAATTACACACGCAGTCCTTTTCTGCTCCTTCTCAGACTGACCACAAGCCTTTCAGATAGATGTTCTAGACTATTTCTCTTCTAATTCCCTCCTTGGCCATAAGACCTTCTAGTTTCTCTTACGATTCACTGTAGTGCACACAGTTCTGCGAGGCTGCTGCCCCTAAGTCCCATTTCCCTAGATACCTTGTTGAGTCTTCCCTATGCTCCGCTACAGGGTCAGTTGTTCATGTATAAAAGTCCTGCCTTATGCTGTGAGAGTAAGACATTGATCCAAAGATTGCTTGCCATTTCATAAGCCATTATAGAATTTTTGATCCTTAATCTACCCTATCCTTCCTCATATTCCCTCAGTGAAAGGAGGGAGAGTTTCTGCAAATGAACAGTGAAACAATTCTTGCTCTTTTTCAATCTTCTTCAAAGTTTTTACCCTTATTACAGAAATTTTCCATACCTCTTTTTCCTGCATAAAAAGAGAACTTTCTTGTGTTGTCTTGCATTTCTCTATACTTGGTGCTTTAGTCTACAGAGATTGCTAAACTTTAACTTGCTATTCAAGGGCGAACTTATCAGAATTAAATGTTTAAAAATTTTGTGCAGATATATTCTTGCAATTGAAATTCAAATTGCACTTCAAGACAGTTTTGGAACTCAAAGCCAGTAATTTCACACGGTTTTCTACTTGGGTTCTTTTAAAATTCTTTGTTCCCTGGGGCAATAAGCCTTCACCGAGGATCAATTATTAATGGCAGAAGCATTTCATGAAGTAATGTATTTGGCAAGAAGAAAAAATACGTGGGCATTAGTTTGGAATATTCTATTGCTACAATCAAAATCAAATACATTTAATTAAACAAACCAAAAATAGTATCAAATGGGCTTATTCCTTTTGAATCACAATGAAAAAATTTTTCTCATGTCAGTAACATAAAACTGCTGAGGATGAAATGGATTAAGAAATAGCATTCTAAATACCTCTGTTCTAATATGTAATATAATGCAAAGTTTGAACACTCCAGGAGCAATGGCATACATACTTACGGTGTGCCCCGCTAAGCATTAGTAAATTAAATTTTTCCTCTTTTTCAATGTCCAGCAAATGACTGGTTCAATTACTACATGTCAATGGATTATGAATGCCAGACTAACCCCTAAGTGCTCTTTTAGAGCAGTGGCAATGGGCCTCCAAATATCATTCGAAGTATTATTTAAACTCTCTCTACTGTGTTCATGTGCTGGGCTGTCAAAGCTTTTCAATTTTTTTTTTTTTTTGAGACAGAGCCTCAAGCTGTCCCCCTGGATAGAGTGCTCTGGCATCACAGCTCACAGCAACCTCTAACTCCTGGGCTCAAGAATGTCACCTGCCTCAGCATCCCGAGTAGCTAGGACCACAGGCACCTGCCACAACGCTCAGCTATTTTTCGGTTGCTGCCATCATTGTTGTTTTGGTGGGCCTAGGCTGGATTCAAACCCACCACCTTAGGTGTATGTGGCTGGCGCCTTAGGCACCAAGCCGCTTTTCAATGTTTTTAAGCTATAAACCTACTCACTAAATACTTAGAGTGGAGAATTAGGAAAAGTTAATAATGTTGTAATCTCTACTTTATTCAGCAGAGATATTTAAATACAGATACACATTTATACATATGTAGTAATGTACCTAAAGTATGATTCAGTTTTTGACTTTACTCTGTTAACATAGCTCACAAAATTCACTCTCTAGGTCCAGATATCTAACATTCTCTTGATATCTGCATAATTCTGCGAATGATTCTGTTATGAAGCAATTTCTGTTCATGGAAATGTGATTCAAGCAAATAGGATTCCAGTTATGCTTTGCTAATAACTACTAAAATGGAAGCCAATATATTAACCTTTGACCTTACTCTTCTGCTTTGAAAATCTTTTCCACAAATATAATTAGTAAAGTTAATTTCATGCTAGTTTCAACCTAATTTGGCCACTATGGATGAGCAAAACCAATTTAAAAACAAGTGTTTATAAACACATCATCTTTTGGTCTAATAACTGTTACCATTAGAAAGAAGGTTTCTTTCTGTCTACTGAAATCATTTAAAGTAGTAGATCTAGGGAACAGGTAAAGTCACACCTCCCAGGGACAACACACACTAACAGAGTGATGGCACACTTAGAACTTTGACTCAAATTCATGTAGTCAAAACGTTTGTGCCCCTGTAGTATTCTGAAATATAAAAAAAAAATAAAGTAGTAGATCTATTTTACTGCTCATGGGCCATCTGAACTGTAAGCTTCTTGCTGACATTCTTAAAGCTGTTTTTTCTGTAGTGCATGGAAATTAATATTTCAATCAAGATGATCTGTGCCTTGAAGTTATTCAAAAGAAAATATGGTTTGACCTATTTAAAATCTTGAAAAGATGCAGTGAAAGATATATTTAAAATATGATCTCATGGTTATCTTAAAATATAGATTTGTGTCAGGTGAACTATCAGACCTTAGAAAACTGATAAGCTCCTTACAGTGAAATAGCAAAAAATATGTATTTTTCCAATCTAGTATTAAGTGTTCTATGTGAGTAATAAGATTACACCTATTAGAGCACTTTCAAAATAAATATCCTTTATGCCTCTGAGGTATTATTAGATAAAGGAATCTTAATGTAATCTTCTTAAAGAGTAACATAGGCCATGTTATCCTCTAGGCAAAAAGTCTTCAGAGCCTCCGCTATCCTCACACATTCAGTTCAGGTTCTTCTACCTGGCATTTATGATAACACCCTCCACAACGTAGTTACAATATGTCTTCCAGACTGATGATCTATTATCTGTACAGATGCTGAACTCTACTCATCACTGTTATGTCAACTATTTGTTTCATGATTTGGCATTTCAGAAACTCTTTTCATTATCCTTGCATCCTAGAAGGTGTCTGCCATCTCCACCCACCAGTAGCTAACTTATTTTCACTTCTATCTCCAGGATCTAGTCAAAATGTAGGAAAACAGTAAGATTTATGCAAATAGCAACAGAATCACTTATATCACTAACATCAGTCGGTCTAATATTACATCTACCTTTTCATGTAACTTGGTTCCCAGGTTTCAAAAAAACAAAAATGCTACAATCATAATTATTTTATCTCTGAAGGCATGTCATATATCCAAGGTTATGCCAATAACATAAAAAAATACTCCTAGAAATTATAATCTGGGATTGGATAGGTTATATGGTGGGTTTAAAGGTAGTGAGAATTCTATTATACTTAAGTATTTTACTCAATATTTGTTATAGGCTAAATTTGTCCCGCCAAATACATATTGATGTCCTAATTCACAATAGCTCTGAATACAACCTTATTTGGAAATTGTAGATTTCCAAATTGAAGTTATAGTCAAGTGGAAATGGGGTCTTGGTGGGGGAGGGGGTGTTAATCCAATCTGTTATCCTTATAAAAAAGGGAAATTTGGGTGTTCACAAAGTTTGTGTGTAATTTCAAATATGTATAATACTTAATGTAACATATATATAGATATATATACATATACATATATATGTAACATAAACAAGAAATAGTTACACAAATTATTACCTATGATTATCTGGAATTATATGCCTATTGGTGATCATATTTTGGTTAAATAATAAGTAACTAATAAGGGCATTCTGAAAGACATAAACAATAATGGCCACAACAGTATTTTATTGTTTCTAAAAGAACTGGAGAGCTTACATAAATGCCTAAGTTTTAAAGTTTTAAATTCTCAGATGACAGCATGGTCAAAGAATCAGCAAGTGTCCATGACTGCTTCAAAAGACTCTCTCATCTCTTTAGCTGTACAGATGACTCAGCTTTAAAAAAAAAAAAAGAATGAGTGAGGCTGCTGTCATAACTTTGTTTCATAATCTTATCAAGTTTCTTACAAGAAAGTTAGGGCAATGATTTGTAAATGCCACTAGAATTGAAAATGAAACAATTTGGAGGATTTCAAACCACAAATCACACAGAACTTCCTTTACCACTGAGTATTTATTCTGCCAGTTTATTAAAAATGACCCTGTCCTATATGAAAGCTCTATGAAGAACGCATCTGGGGTAGTAGAGTTATATTTAAAGTCTTTGCTAGTTTCTCATGGTCCATCATACCCCTAACTAAACTCTGAGTTCAGCAATGCAAAAGAGAAAAATAAAATTAGAACAAACCACCAAAAAGGAAACAAACAAATAAGAAAAAAAGGAAAAAAAAAAAAAAAAACCAGAGCACCCGTTAGCTAAGAAGAATGTGTGTGGGGAAGAGTATTGAAATATTGCAGATTTTAAACTTAGAAACTGCTATGTCAAGATGAATTAATAGCATCTACTTATTGCAACCGCTCAAGTACCTGGAATTGTTTGCTTGAATGTTGGACTGGTATCTAGATTCAATAGGCACTAATTTAAAATGAAATCGATCCCAACATAACCTAATTATAGAGAGGGCAGAACGCGTTATCCTGTGTAAACTGCTCGTTCTATGCTGAACTGGATCTTCCAGCCGACACTAAGGATATTCCATGTGTATACATTTTCTAGGACTTTGGTCACAAAATACCACAAACCGGGTGATGTAAAACAACAGAAATGTATTCAGTCAAGCTTCTGAAGGGTACAAGTCTGAGATCTAATTGTTGGCACTATCTAGCCTCCTCAGAAGGCTTAGGAGAAAATTCTTTCTTCCTTCTTCCAGTTTCCAGTAGGTCCAGGCTTGTCTTGACTTGCGGTGGAATCAGTCCTAACATCCACCTCCGTCTTCTTAGGGGTGTTTTTCCACCATGTCTGTGTCCAAATTTCCTGTTTTTATAAGGACAGCATATCGGATTAAGCTCCCCACTAATGACCGCATTTCAACTTGCCTTTATCTATAAAGACCCTATTTCCAAATAAGGTTGTATTCAGAGCTACTGGGCATTGGGACTTCAACATATCTTTTGAGGGACAAAATGTAGCCCATAACAACCTGCTCCTCAGTTTCCAAAATTCACATCCTTCTCATGTGCAAAATATATTAATCCCACTCCAACATCAATCATTTTTAAATTTTGTCTGTCCATTTTTCTTTTGAAAATAAAATGAAACCATATTGATAACTGAGCTAAAGCTTATACTCTTTTTAAAAATCACTATACAAAAATTTATATATTAACAAAAAGTAATGTAGTGATGCAGAAAGTTTAAGGGCTCATATCCATTAGAAAGATGCTGTATTTTCCAAAGAAAAATGGAGGATTAGTATGGCTTACTTTGGAATAAACATGATTTTTCTGTACTTCGCCACCTAGAAGAGCAGAGGATAGCCCATCCAACATGCTAAACAAGTCACAGGCCATTTCCCATTCCACGTTGAAATATTTCTACAATTGGATATTTGTTGTGTTCTAAGACAGAAAATTTCCACGGTAGCATACCAATGACTTTGGAATATGTTTCTCTTTGATCTATTTTTTTTCATGATGTTCGACTGTTACTATAAACTGAAATATCACTTTGTGTATTGAGCCAGTGAAATAGGCAAAATAAAGTGAAAAATGCACTCTGAATGCTAAGTCATTTCATGTTTCATTACAGTTTAGAAAGTCTTATTGTTTATTTGGTGGTTAATTTTCTTTAAAGCTTATGGAACGTTGTACTAGACTAAATTCTCTTTGGGATATTTGTTTTCTGCTAATTAAATATTAGCATTTTAGCTCTGCTACAGCTACATATCAATAATTCACCTTTAAAATGAAAGTACTTCTTATACATTGTCAAAGAATGAAAACTAAAATCTTGGATAAAAATTACTATATAAGGATTAACAACCTTGACTTTAAATTCTATTTTTCTCCAGGAATTCCTACCCTATCATTCTTTTTCTGCTTTCTCTCTCCGTTCAGACTTTAAAAATATGAGCTGCATTACATTAAAGCATCTATTTACATGTATTTATCTGTCTCTTGCTCTAGAAAAACGTTTCATCTGAGTGAAAACTGTCATCTATCTTGGTGTCACTAACATTTAGGCAGACATCCTATAGTCACATTGGGAGCACTTGAAAAATATTACAAGAATAGAAGATTAAATAATTTTTAATACTGTGAATTCGCATGTTACATAAAACCTGTGACTTTTACTCACTCATACGCAACATAAGGACATGTCAAAACAGGAAGATTAAACTGGTGAAAGGGATCAACTTTGACCTTGCTTTCCTTTCACAAGTTCGTCTCCTGATGCCCCCAAGCTGCCTTCATTCTACTTATAAAGAAATAGTAGGCAAGACAATATTCAGGAATTTTTATTCATCTTTTATTTCTTATTCAAGCTAATCTTCTCAGATCTGTTCCCCTGGCTACTTACTGTCAAAGAGAGTCCTTTCCTTTGTCTGTTACTCTAGGGTGTTGTTATCATGTCCCAAACTAATCCCACATTTAAGAGTACTAAAGCAAATTGTAGCTGCTCCACTCCTAAGTTACATAGCAGGAGTCTAAAAATGTCAGAGTGTACTGAAGTGTGAGGGTGGAGCGTCTTCACCGAGTTGTCGAATATTTGCTGTGCTATGACTCAGAATCCTGGCAGGAGCAGAATCGGCTCATCGCATTTGTTAAATGACCATTACATAAGTTGTTCATGCAAAGGTAGATGAAGTGATACATTATGTAAATAACAAAATGATATATTCCTTTTGCTCTTGGCCTGTATTAGGTTTTGTTGCACTTGAATAAATCTTAGCTCTTTTTACTCAGAGATTTCTACCCCATTAGCCAATCTTAAACTGATAGGTATTACCGATTCATCTTCTTAAGGTTTTTATTAGTTAACTGTTCACTGCAATTTGAGGAATATTATATTATAAACCTTGGAAAGCTAATGCTTCTCTTATTTTCTGTTTCTTCCACAAACAAAGAAAACAAGGCAGGACACTTGTTAAGAAAGTGGCCTCCCAGGGTGAAGATGCAGCTCAAATCAATACGCTCAGCGATACTTTTATGTCTAGAAATTGAGTTTCCTATGGAGTAGTTTTCAATCAGTTTTGTGCATTAAAATCAAGTTTTCTGAGAATTTTGCAGTTTTTTAAACTTTCACAAAATAAGTTTCTTTATTCTGGGAAGTGAGTCTCGATTATGCTTTGAAAAAGAATCAAGCTATGAACAGAAGTCCAAAATATTATCCAATGTGGGGATCAACTCAAGGTTGAAAATGTACTTAAATTGTATGCCGTAAGTTCATACAACTTATATCACTTTGAAAATGATGCATGCAATATTTTATATTGTGCATATAATACTTATATTCTACTATTTAATAAATCAAGTTAACTGCCTGCATTATAGTATGTGCAAGGCAGTGCATATATTTGTTTGATACACAGAGTTATTCATGTCTGTGTGGGTGTGTGTACACGTGTGTGTGTGCACATATGTGGGTGTGTATGCACGTGTGTGGGTGTTTATCATCAACAGTCCAGACCAACTTTCTGGGAAAGGGCATGGAACATGATTGCTGAGGGAAACAACAAAATACTTTTAGCAAGTAAATTACAGGAGATGTGAGAAAAACGAGATGATAGTAAAAAGATGTTAAGAGAACTTTTTTCTCCTTGCTCAACAAAGCAAGGAAAACACAGAGTAGTAGGCGAGTGGTAGGAGTCCACTACAAAGAGGACAAGTACAAGATTCAAAGGGAAGTTACAGAGGAAATAGAGACTCTAAAAATCCTTTCAAGAAGAATCTACGTCCACTGAAAACCCAGAGATGGGAGTGGTAGATCAGAGAAAAGAAAGTCTTCTAATATTAATCACTAATACCCACAATGACCTTTGATATGTGTAGTATAATTTGGAAGAAATAATTTATACATAATGTAAAGTAAAATTTTATAGATTATTTATGACTCCACATCTACACTTGATTAGTAATGGACATTAGACTAATGAGCAAGGGAGTGATGTAAAAATCAACTCATGCACCAGTTAGAACAACCCTGAGAACCATGCTTTTCAGTATATAGATGAGAACATTGAAACATAACCAGATTGTAGAAGAATGGCAAGTGGAACTTGCATCTTTCTGGTTCATAGATAGTGCTTTCAAAATGATATGAAAGTGATAAGTTATTTAATTATTTTTGCTATGTATTTATATGTGCATGTGTGTGTGGAAGTTTGTCCATATAAGTGACTTATACTCAGAGCTTTTCAGGAATAAGAATTGTGCATAAACAATTGGCAAAAAAAAAAAAAAGAAAAAATTGTACAAAGTTCCAGAAAGAAACTTGAATGTGCCACACACTGAATGCTATGTTGAATTCATGTGACTGAGGGGTTGTGGGCATATGAGGCAATAATCTAAATGGGATTTAAAGTGTACGGGGCGGGGGTGTGTGTGTGCAGAAGTTGCATCAAATACCACACCATTTTACATGACGGACTTGAATCTTTGCAGATTTTGGTATCTGATGGGGATCTGGAAAGTAGCTCCCTGTGGATACCAAGAAATGACTCTATTAGGTTTCTGAGGCTGCTGTAACAAACTGATACAAATTTGGTGGCTTAAAACAGCAGAAAATTATTCTATCACAGTTCTGGAGGCCAGAGGTATAAATTCAAGGTTTCTGCAGGGCCAAACTCCCTCTGCAGGCTCTAGAGGAGAATCTTGTCTTGTCTTTCCACCTTCTGGTGACTTCAGCCTGTTCCTCTGCCTCCTTCTTTGTGTACCTGGTGTCTCCATTTCTCTCTGTGTCCAGTCACCCTCTGGTCACTTTTCATTTTGTTCAGACCCCACCTGGATAATTCAGGGTGATCTCATCTGGAGATCTTTACTGTATTAAGAGTCATTTTTCAAATATGATTACATGCATAGATACCAGTTTGGGAAGCAACAACGAAAAGTCCTATTTACAGTTATAACAAGAATTGTGCATGACTCACCTCTTCACCATGGACACCAAGGGAAGGCCCTAGCCCACAACAGCATCAATGTATTTTTATTGAATTATAACAAAGGACAAATTACTACTTGATCAAATAGTATACTATTACATTTTTGGTTTGATATAATTGTAGCTTCAATGGCACAGAATATTTTTATCTAATACAACGCAAACCGTATTAACCTGTCATATGTTTTAACATAGCTGTCATTTCAAAATATAGAAAAATGACTCCTCAACATGTAAGAAAACTGTGGATCAGGAGAACTATTTTTTACTTAATTTATCAAACACTCTGAAATTATTTTTTTTTTTTTTGGTTTGTACAAAGAATGAGAAAATCTTAAATAACAACAGTAATGAAATAATAACTATTAGTGGTAGTAGTATTCACTCTTCAATCTTTAGATGGGGAAGAACTTTGTAAGCCTAGCACCCAACATATCCCCAGTTGTGGTGGTGACATTGTTTGTTCCACAGACTTTTCTTCTCTGCTTATATTAAAATTAAGGTGGGAGTTTTCTGAGTTATTTCTGGCTGATGAGATGTGGTTTTAAATAATGTAAAATATCGCTATTTCCAAACATGACCCTGAAAAAGAGGACAAGTACAAGATTCAAACTATTTACCTTGCACTCTATTTATTGTGGAGGAATGCAGAGTTCAAAGATTTCATTCTTAGATTCATAGAAGAACCAAGAAGCACTATCTTATGGTCATCCAACTTTGACTTGACTATTCAAGAGACAAATTTTCTTGTTCTAAGATACTGAGATGTTAAGATTTCTTTATTACCACATATTATCTCACCTTTCTTGACTATCAGCAATGCTTAAGTAGAAAAATACTTCAAAGAGCACAGGAAATCTACAAAAGAATCAAAGTCAACAGCCAATGTGCAGCCTCACTTGTAAAAAAGATACAAGTTTTAAAACTATGATGCTCTTGTAATGTCAAAACAAAACTTTAATACAGTAATATTCTATTCTGGTGGAAATGTAAATGGGAAAAATTACATATTCATAATCTACATTCATTTTTGACATAATTGATCTTATATCAAAATTGAACTATTGGCTCGGCGCCTATAGCTCAACCGGCTAAGGCGCCAGCCATGTACACCTAAGGTGGCGGGTTTGAATCCCCAGCCCAGACCCTCCAAACAACAATGAAGGCTGCAACCAAAAAATAGCAGGGTGATGTGGTGGGCACCTGTGGTCCCAGCTACTTGGGAGGCGGAGGCAAAGAGACTCGCTTGAGCCCAGGAGTTGGAGGTTGCTGTGAGCTGTAATGCCACGGCACTCTACCCAGGGGGACAACTTGAGGCTCTGTCTCAAAAAAAAAAAATTGAACTATTAATACATTATATAAAATATTTCATGAATCTAGGTCTGTACAGATGGATTTCTTCTGTATCTTGTTATAGAAATTAAATATACCAAAAGTGATACGCTATGGGAAAAATGTCTCATTGTACATTATAAAGATTAACACACTTTTAACAATACATTTATTAAAACCACCATATGACTTCATAGTCTAAGAAAAATGATTTGAATACCAGTGCATAGTGGTAATAAAAAATACTTGAGGGAAGAACTGTAGATTAGCAACATAGAATTTTTAAATGAAGATGGGCTGCAAAGTGCTGAATCTTAAATCAAAATATGCTTCCTGAAAAACTAATGGGGAAATAAAATATTTTTCCTGCCAGAAAAGTGAATTATTGTGATCACAATTTAAAGAAATGAAAACTGAGTAATATTAGTTGCACAACCATAGGAAAAATTCCTCGAATGAATTTCAATAATACCTGGAGACGTACATGCATTTGGGGTTATTAGATGTGCAATGCAGATAGTAAATGTTAGGATCTGGCATACGAGGGCACACATACTTTTGTGACATGTATTGAACACATAATTAGCTTGCCTGGGCCATTATCTTGAAAAGTTTTCCCAACACTTTCTTTTAGAATTTTTATAGTTTTGTATGTTACATTTATGTCTTGTATCCATCTTGAATTAATTTTTGTAACTGGTGAGAGATATGGATCCTGTTTCAATCTTTTGCATGTGGTTATCCAATTTTCCCAATTTATGGAATAGTGCTTCCTTTCCCCAGTGAATACTGATTGCTTTGTTAAAGATCAGGGATCTCTGTTATGTTCCATTGGTCTAGGCCTCTCTTCAGGGCCAGTATCATGCTATTTTGGTTACTACAGCCTTGTAACATAGTTTGAAGTCTGGGAATGTGATATCTTCATATTTTTTTCATTTTGCTTAAGATGGTTTGGCTACTTGGATTCTTTTCTGGGTCCAAAAGGAGCATAGAATTATTTTATCTAGCTCTGTAAAACATTATGTTGGTATTTGGGGGTGGGGGTTGCATTAAATTTGAAAATCACTTTGGGAAGTATGGACATTTCAACAATCTTGATTCTGCCAATTCAAGAACATGCTGTGTTTTTGTATTGGTTTGTGCCATCAGCAGTTTCTTTCCTCAGTTTATCATTGTTCTTTCTGCAGAGATCTTTCACCTCCTTGTTTCATATATTCCTTGGTACTTTATTTCTTTGTAACCATTGTACATAAATTACTATATAACATCAAGTCTTCTCCTCTTTTCTCCTCTAATTAATGAACTAATGATAGTCACACATTAACTTATTTTCAACTCAGCCCTTCAAACAATGCTCATTATTGATTTCTTTAAGTGGTTCAGTATATTTCATTATTAAACTATATAAAATAACTTACAAAATTACAAAAACATTACCATACATCAGTTGATAATTCTTAAGTATTCTACATTTATGAACTCTGAATATAACAGGTTCTAATATCCTTTAAAAAATTATTCAAGACTAACATCTAATATGTATATGTGAAACATGAAAGGTTGGGCTGCAAGATTTTCATTAAAGAAAAAAAAAACACTACCAGTGTTTATTAGGATCTGCTCCTGGTTATCAAAATAAAACTTTCAATATATATCAGAATATTAATATGTGTATGTATATTTTTGTAGGAAGTATTTAAGGTACCATAAGTATTTAAGGCCTATAATAAGGTACACACCAAACATATATATATATATATAGACTTTAAGCTACATAATTTAAATCCACATTAGTTTTCCTACCCTATAATGCTGCAGCTATGCATGTGGTTGCTCTAACTAAAAACTACAATCATTTGTGATTACTTTGTTTTTTTTTTTCATCCTTATGTGACATCCACCAATAGCCTGGTTGGCTTTCTCAAGAAAACATATCACAAATCTGACCAATATGACCCCTGCTCACTAGTCACATTTCCCCCCTGGCATTCCAGAACATTTCATTCCTGACAAAAACACCCTTCAAAGTGGTCTCTACTTCCACACTTAATACATAACAATCCACTCTCCATATGACACGGTACCATGTTTTTTTTAAATAAAGTACAAGATCAAGCCTGTCACTCAATCATTTCCATAACTTGGTTTAGAAATTATAATAAATTCTAATACCTTCTAATTATCCTACCAGACTCAGCATAAACTGGTGACTACCTAATTCTTCAGCCTGATTCTTATTTTTTCTCCTCGTTAGTAATCTACTCTAGCCTCGCGTGTCTTCTTCCTACTCTGCAAACCATCATATTTGGACCTTTTCTACCGCTCATCTCAATTTAATGCTGTTCTCTGAGGTTTTACATTATCTTTGTATGATTCATAGCTCATCTAAAAGGTCACCTCTTTACCAAAGCTTTTCTCAGCCATCCTAACTGAAGTAGCCCTACTGGGACCCATCATATATGTCTTTTTTGCAAAGCCCTTACTGCAGTCTGAAAGGATGATGTTTTTCTTTCATCTCTCCCCTCACTAAAAGATAATCTTCATGAGGGCAAGAGTCTTGCATGGCTTACCTCTGTATTTCTTGCAATAAAATTTTTTTGGCACTTTGTAAAAACTCAGTAACTTTAATTAATTTGCGAATGGAAGTCTCTTACACACTAATGAGAATTTGTCTAGGATTATTAAATGCATAAACTAAAACTATTATTTTTGTGGAAATTTATTCATGTGAAGAGGCAGCTTTGGATCACTTTAAACATATCTGCACTATGCACAAACACTCCCAATATTTGAGTCAGATTAAATTTATAATAGATATATATAGAATTGCCCTTCAACCGACTTTAGTCTTAGGATACATACTGCTTTTGTCTGATAATGTATTGTGTTTTATTATCCTACTTTGTGTCTTCTCTACCAGTCAAAACAATGTCAAGTTTAATGACGGCATGTTACTAATCACTAAAGCCGCGACTTGCATGTGAGTTTTTCTTTTAATAAGCAGACTTTTAAAAAACAGCAATCAGAAGGAAAAATAGGCCATATCTTAGAAGCTGAAAGGGAGGGTATTAATATTTCACAGAGGCACACTCATTTCCTGAATGGAGATTAAGGGAGCAATAGCTTCCAATCTATGCTGATGCACATTTCTGGGCAACAATAAGGGAAGTTATTAAAGGGAATGCAAAGTGTAGGTTGATCCCCACAATGACATATCTTCCTAATAACAAAACAATAAAAGCTCCACGCTGATACTCTCAGAAAAACTCAGTAACATCATTTGCATCTCCAGTGTCTTCTCATAGAGACGAGCATTAATATTTGACCTTGGGCTTCTGAGTTTGCTATTTTAATTTCCTCTTTTACCAAGTCCACTGACTATTGGGTTTTAGAAGTGACAACGAGTCTCATTAACCAGATCCATAGAAATTTACAGTCCACAAAGAAATGGGAGAAAAGGAAAAAGAAGATATGGGGAAAGAGGGCCAAAAATAGGGCTCCAAAGAAAAGAAAGAAGTAGCAATACTAAAGGAAAACGACAGTCATGTGAGTCAGAGATTGCCATGTGATTGTAAAAATCAGATCCTTCCACATATAACCACATTCTTCTCTTCAATTTTAAAGAAAAGTAGATTCATAAAAGCTTCATAAATACCATTCTATATTATTAAACATAAATTCACTTATTATGTTTATTGTTCCAGATTCTGAGGACATTATGATAAACAAAGAAAGTCCCTGCTCATAGTTTATGCTCCAGTGGCAGGAAACATAGAAAAACAAAAACAAAAAAATAAAACAAAACAAAATAATCCCTGACAATATAAGTGCTTAAAAAAAGATATATATATATGTGTATTCACACATGCATGAAATAAAATAATGTGATAGAGCATTAGGTATATAATTACAAGATGAGGTAGTCAGGAAAATAAATGATCTATGGAGATAGTATTTCAGCAAATAATTTAATTATAATATATTCTCAGACCAAAACATCAGAGAAGAAATAAGCAAATGGTATTAAACCCTGGAACTTCTTGAAATATCTGTAGTTGTTTCTAAAATTAATGACATACAGTATTTCCTATGGCATGAAGGTTCATAATCTAATGTGAATAATACTAAAGTGACTAAATAGAAACAATTTGGAAAGTGAAATTATCACAAGGTGAATCATTTACTGATGACTTATATGTCTGTATAAGTTTGGTTTAGCATTCATTTTGACAGTGATTTGAATAAGATCTTATTAATTCAAATTATTAAGTACCTGAATGTGCTATAAGAAAAATAGTTGGCTCGGCACCTGTGGCTCAAGTGGCTAAGGCGCCAGCCACATATACCTAAGGTGGTGGGTACAAATCCAGCCCAGGCCCACCAAACATCAATGACGGCTGCAACCAAAACATAGCCAGGTATTGTGGAGGGGGCCTGTGGTCCCAGCTACTTGGGAGGCAGAGGCAGAAGACTTGCTTGAGCCCAAGAGTTAGAAGTTGCTATGAGCTGTGATGCCATGGCACTCTACCCAGGGGGACAGCTTGAGACTCTGTCTCAAAAAAAAAAAAAAAAAGAAAAGAAAAATAGTTCAACCATCTAGGCCAAACATTTTTATATTGCACTTTGTGGGTTTTTTACATGTGTATGACCTTAGAAAAATGATGTCACCCTACTGCATCTCAGCTTCTTTGTTCTCAAAATGTGGATAAAGTAAATATTTCACCAGATGTACAGTTTAAGGGAGATAATCTTCACAAGAGTGCAGTTGATTCTTGAGCAGCAAGGATTTGAACTGTGCATTTCCACTTTTGCATGTATTTTATTCCATCTCTGCCATCCCTGAGATGGCAAGACCAACTCCTCCTTGTCCTCCTCCTCAACCTACTCCATATGAAAGATGAAGACTTTTAGGATAATCCAATCTACTCAAAAAGAAGCAAATTATTTTCTCTTTGGGGGATTTTTTCTTGTTTTTAAGAGAACCAAAGTCTTTGTTGCCCAAGGTGGAATGCAGTGGCTGAATCATAACTCACTGCAGCCTCCATTTCCTGTGTTCAAGCAAGCCCCCTCCCCAGCCTCTGGAGTAACTGAGACTACAGGTACATGCCACCACAGCCCACTGATTTTTAAATTTTTTTATAGAGACAAGGTCTCACTATGTTGCCCAGGTTTGTCTTGATCTCTTGGCTTTAAGTGATTATCTTGCCTCAGTTTTCCAGAGTGCTAGGTTTACTGTTCTTAATAACATTTTCTTTTCTCTAATGCACTTTATTATAATAATACAGTATATATTTCATAACACAAATAACATGAAAAATATTCATTGACAGTTTCTGTTACTGGTAAGGCTTCCAGCAATAGTAGACTATTAGTTAAGATTTGGGGGAACCAAAATTTATACAAAAATTTTTGACTGTGTGGGGAGTCAACACCCCTAACCTTTATGTTGGTTAAGAGTCAACTGTGGAACACATAATTTGTACTAATAGTAAGTTCTTAATAAATATCCGTTTTCATGACTCTCTCCTTACACATTAATCATGTAACTAAATACATGCATGAGGCTTTTAAAAAAATACTATGTCAAATATATATGTATATAAAGGGAAATGGAGTTTAGAATCTGAAATGAGTGAGTTTGAATCTAAGCTCCCTCTTTCAGTCAATTTGCCATTAGCTGGGCAAACTCACATAATTTAATTTTCTTCTCTGAGATTCTGTATAGTTTTCGAGAGATGAACACCAATGCTTAGCACCTACGGTTGTTATCAGATTGAATAATTTATTTAGAGTATATAGCACATAACAAGTCTTTAAAATCTATATATTTCTTTTATATAATGAAATTTAGTACAACTATGGTACATGAAAGCTAAAGACCACTTTCAAAATTTAGACATGAACTTTGTATCAGAAGGACTTAAACATGAGTATTAAATTTTTTATAAAGATTCACTGTCTAAAAATAGAGTTCCAAGTTTCCCTAGATGGTTTATCTTGTAACATCTTTAATTTTTGTTAGATATAATACTTGATTAAAATATGGTAATCTGAAATGGAAAAAAAATATGTCTGTGTAATGGAGCACTAAACTGTTCCCTGTTCACCAAGTATAGGAATAAATTGGTTACAGGAAACACACCTACCCTGGTTTCCGTTATATGTTAGCATTACCGTTTCCAGCTGTGTGATGTCGGAGGAGCAGCGTTACTTCTCTAAACGTGTTTTCTCAAATAGAAATGAAAGTCTACCAGTGGCACAGCACATGCAGTTGCTCAAAGTAAAATATATCAAAAATCTGACCACACTTCATGATTTACCCTTTTAAGCTTATTTTGAGAAGCAAATGAAAGAGTGTTATAAACACTTCAGAGTTTGGAATATTGTAAAAATATAAGGCTAACTAAACATGGAAGGTTGTGTATGTTTGCATATAGGCAGGGAATGTGTCCTTGGACTATGTACTAGGATCTACGTTGAAGGCAGTGATTCCACTGTGAAGGACATTACCAGATAATAAAGAAAACTCTTTATATGGTATTGCTCACTCATTTAACAGTTATTAAAGAAGGTTTTAACAATAGAAAAATAAAATGTGACCTTTATTTTTAGTGTTGCAGTGGGCTATACACTCTGATCATTCTGCTTGAACATCTAAAAACAAAAGAAAAATTTAAAACAATGGGTAGATATAGAAAAGAAATGCATGCCCATACTGACATGCACAAGCAACTCACAAAATGTTAGTAACTATGGAGCTGCCAAGGATTGAAAATATTCTCAAGTGCTAAATGAAAATAAAAACTCAGAAAAATACATGGGACTAAATTTGCTATTCATCTCCATAACTTAGTAGACAACAGCGGTACCAAACATTTAATTATTTTTTGTAGAAGTAAAAAAATTTGAAGCAGAGGTAAAAAAAAAAAAGAATTACATAAAACTTAGGAAAAAAAGTTGCCATAATGTCTAAGCTTATTTTTTATTGTTATAATAGAAAGGCACAGACTAGATCATATGTTACAAAGAAAGGAAATTTATTCCTCACAGTTCTGGAGGCTGAGAAGTTCAATATCGAGACATTAGCATCTGGGAGGGACTTGTGACGTCCTATGGCAGAAGGGCAAGAGACCACAAGTGCCAGGAATGGACAGAAGAGGACTGATTCATTCTTTTATGGGGACCCACTTCTGTGATAATGGCATTAATCCTATAAGGAGTCAGGAAAGAAAAGGAGATTATATTTTAAAAAATAGCAGTTACCAAAATTACAGGTTTTCAATAGCAACCCTGTAAATAAGAAGGCAGTGGAATAACAGTATCAAAATAATCAGATAATTTAATTGTTTTGTTAGAATTACAAATATATTAAAACTACCATTTCAGGTGGCACCTGTAGCCCAAGGAGTAGGGCACTGGCCCCATATACCAGAGGTGGCAGGTTCAACCCAGCCCTGGCCAAAAAACTGCAAAAAAAAAAAACCTACCATTTCTACAGAGATGAACAAAACCTGAGAGAAGTGATGAAAGATAGCAGTCTAAAGGCTCAATTGAGAAACAAGAAAGTGTTTCAGATGAAACATTTTAGATATAAAAAGGAAAAAGAAATAAAGTATAAAAATGCAGATAAATATGGACCCTACAAAACTGTGGTAGTCGTGCTGTGTGTTTCCATTTGAGTGGAAACCATACAAAAGTAAATGTTGAACAGCTATAGCTTACAAAATAGACAAAGATGATCTGAAAAGTCACTTTAAAGTTTTTATTTGTTCCATTCTTGAGATACTTTGCTAAGAAGAATATTTTCCAGCTCCATCCATGTAAACATGAAGGAGGTAAAGGCTCCATCTTTCTTTAGGGCTGCATAGTATTCCATGGTGTAACATATATCACAATTTATTCATCCATTTGTGGGTCACTGGGCACTTGGGCTTCTTCCATGACCTAGCAAGTATGAATTGGGCTGCAATAAATATTCTGGTACAAATATCTTTGTTGTAGTGTGATTTTTGGTCTTCTGGATATATACCTAGTAGAGGAATTATAGGATCAAATGGCAGCTCTGTTTCTAGTTCTCTAAGTGATCTCCAGATATCTTTCCAAAAGGAATGTATTAGTTTGCAATCCCACCAGCAGTATAGAAGTGTTCCTTTTTCTCCACAACCACACCAACATCTGTGATTTTGCGATTTTGTGATATGGGCTAATCTTACCGGTGTTAGATGATATCGCAAAGTAGTTTTGATCTGCATTTCTCTGATGATTAAGGATGATGAGCATTTTTTTCATATATCTGTAGGCCATGCACCTGTCTTCTTCAGAGAAGTTTCTCTTCAGGTCCCTTGCCCACCCTGAGATGGGATCACTTGTTCTCTTCTTGCTAATACATTTGAGTTCTCTGTAGATTCTGGTTATTAAACTTTTGTCAGAGACATAACCAGCAAATATCTACTGTAGCTCTTAAGATCATTTGAGTGAAGGAATAACGGGTTATTTATTCATCTTTATGCCACTGGCTGATCCTGTTTCTCAGACGGTTGGGGAATATCTGTGCCATAGTCTGGTACCCTTTTTCTGCCTCTGCTAATGACATCAAGGACTGATCTCATCAGTAATACCGCCCCTTCCTTGCTGTGATCCTTAATCAGTCTGCCTCATCAGTACTTTTAAACTCTCTCTGCTTTTACCCTTATTTAAAATTTCACTTTAGAGTGAATTACTGTAATTGACTTCTTTGAAATAAAAAACAAGGAGTTTTAAACTTACTTGTAGACTGTGCATGTGAAACATTATAATTATTTGTATGTTTCTAGTTTTTGTGTATTTGTTCTTTCTAGCATCAGTCAATAGATGAATTTTTGATTATGAGTAAAGGCTGTACTACTAGTACCTAAATGTTTTTTCCATTTATAATAAAGAATAATTCCTAAATAATTCTTCATTTCCATCTTTCCTCTTCCCTATGACCTCCTCTTACTAATAGAAATGACAGAGCAGTGTTTTCAGGCTCACTCATCCCATGAAGATAATGTCATCCAACATATCATGAAATTCAGGATAAGGCGCAACTGTACGCATTGGCTTCTTTCTTGGCTCAGTACTTAACATATTTTGACTATAGTCTGCAATCTTGTAGGATCCCAAACTCAATACTTTTTTGTTGTGGTACATTAGTGTCCAGAAATTTTTGTATTGATTACTGTAGTTTCTCTCGCCTCATCTGAATGTGAAAGGAATGAAAAAGTAGCTTTGTTCATAATGTTGGCCAGTTATCTCCTTTTTGCTTACTAAGGGTGTGTGTGCATTGGCTTTAGAGAATACTAAATAATCAGCTCAGAATTGCGTTCATGTTGTACCGCTAAGATAGTATTGAATTAAAGTCGTAGACTTTATGGAAAATAATGTGTCAGAAATTACCAGGAACAATGTCTGAAATGTACGCAGGTTGTGAATTGCTGGAGGAAAAAAATGGGTCACTTCATTGGTTCTTTTGGGGTAGGGGTGGAGGCCACATTCTTCAAGGGGCTGTAACAGAAGCTCTAGTTAAAATGTTTCTAAATGCACATGCCCCACCTCCTGAGAGTCGGCTGTAGCTGTCACTCCCAGGATCCTTCGTTTTCCTTTATCTTGCTTTGCATCACTGTATGAACTCACTACTTCTAACTACCTTTAGGATTACTGTGAATATTGTTAGGTAAGAGATGAATTGAGAACCATAATGCTGGAGAATGTGCTCTGGGGCTAGGAGGCCATTGGCATTTATTGGTCATCTATTTTATAGTAAACTCTGTAGGATACAGGATTAGATAAAGCTTTCATACATGGTAAGCTTTTAGACTTTAAATTAAAAATGAAAAAAAGAAGAAAATTTATAGGAACATACTGTAAGGATGATGGAGAATTTCAATGCTGAGAAAAAGGTCATCATTAACTATGTTTAGAAGTCCTAAAGTGGTTCAGTATGCTATTCTGAGTGTAGGTAAATTCAGAGTGTTATACAGCAGAGGAAGCAGGGGAGACATCCTCTGAATAACAGTGTTATTTCAAGTACCTGGGTGTGTAAGCAGAATTGAAGAAGGCAGAAGTAGAGAAATGATTTCAGGAAAATCAAAAGGTGGTTTCCATTTGAGGGACATCAGATGAATCATCTAATCAGGTGATGAGGGAGCAGAAACACCAGCAGCAGATAAGCTGATGTATGTTTAGTAGCAGCTAGTGAACGTCAAGGAAAAAGAAAGGAGGGTCATGGTATGGAACAATTAAGGGCTTATTTACAGAGGCACAGAAGGAACACCTTTGAAATTCTCCAATTCAAAGTTGGTATTCATCATTGACAGAATTAAGAAGTCAGTTTTGAGAACCAATAGTAAAGGAATTTATCACCTGGCTGTTGGTTTGATGTGAAGCCAACTTAAAGGGATGAAACAAACTCTGTAGGAAGTGAGATGGGGAGAGTAACCACAGCACAGTCACATGCAGCTACTGCTCAAGTGTTACTGAGCACTGGGAGCCACAGGGGATAGGTCTGTGTTTTCAGGAGATCACAGTCTGATGGGCACAAGGATAACATGGAAGGCTGACCCCAAATGGAAGGACTCAAGTATTGGAGTCAAATGTGATTGCAGGTCTCAGGCCCCAACCCAGACCAATCTTGTTATTTGTGTATGGCTGCCTTACAGTTACCACAAACTGATGATGTAAAACAGCACACATTTATTATCTCACAATTTTTGTAGGTCCTAAGTCCAGGAAGCTTAGATGGTTCTTCTGTTTCAGGGTCTCTCAGCAAGTTTCAGTCAAGGTGTTGGTGAGGGCTGGGCTCACCTCAGAGGCCTGAGGGCTTCTAGGCTCCCTCAGTTGTTGGCCAAGGTCTTTTCCTTGCTGCTCTACGATTCATGGCAACTTAATGCTTAGAAGCCAGCAATGGGGTGCGGTGCAGGGGAGGGTAGTCTACTATCCTGACAGAGTCTTATCCAGCATCTTTACCATATTCTCTTGATCGAAAGCAAGTTTCTCTCACACTCAAGGGAAGGGGATTAGAGAAAAAATGTGGATACCAGGAGGTGGAGATTGTGGGGCTACTGTAGAGTCTTATGTGTGACACCTATTAAATTAGAATCTACATTTCCAAGTATATTGCCCAGGAGGTTGTATTCCAAGAAGCGGTGTTATAAATGGTAGGCAGCAAAGGAGTTTGGGTTAGAGGAGAAGAAAGTTCTCTGGGTATGGCCTGGCCAGGTGCATTGTTTTATGATCAGCAAAATAATTTGCTGGGAAAGGATTATTTACATCAGGTATTTCTGGTAGTTTTCCCTCCTCGGACATCTGATTAAGTGTAGAGTTTTTTACTTTTGTTGTGCTGATGGACTCTCTGAGAGAGTCTGTGAGTTCCTTACTCTTTTTAAAAAGCATTGTTTTTCCCCCCTTTCAGTACTTCAGTATTTTCCCCCTTTCAAGGTCAATCTGTATGGTGGTGGGATGTGCTAAGAAGTAGTGAACTTGGAGTTTTTCCCCCTGTCCTAATAGTGGAGCAATCTTGGGAAAAATATTGACCTTGTATATGTAGTACAATACAATATATTGAATATTGTATATGTATTCATCTCTTACAGGGTTGTTACGGTACTTGAACTCGTAAAAGAAGTGAAAGTTCTTGATGAAGTGTAAAGCGTTATGTAATGTTGCAGAGAAACCCTGTTGTAAAGGCCTGTTCACAGTGCTGCGTGCGCCCTTCATCACAGGTACCCACAATGAAGTGGGTACCTGAAAGACATGATTGTCCCTTCATGGTGTCCACAGTCCATCAGAGGAGGGATGGACACCAGACCTAACCTGGGCCATGTAGATGCTCCATTTTGGGGACTTGGATTTGGCACTATAAGATGACAGTGTAGCCATTGCTGGTCCAACTTCAGGAAATTAGCAACCCGAGAAGCTGAAGTGCGGCTGTGTTGTACTAAGTAGAACGAGTGGCAGAGAGAGCTCGTTGCAGAGGACACTGGACATCTGCAGAGGAGGAGAATCACGGAGAGACAGGGAGCACCCCGGGAGCCTGTCTGCTTTCATAGCTTGCTTGTTTTTCCTAGTCCTGGCTGCACTTTTGCTTTGGAGTTGTGAGTTGTATAATCTACAACATTAAATCTGTCTAATAAGTTTCTCTCTTTTTTGTTTAAGCTATTTTGAGTTGCTCTCTGTTACTTTCAAATAGAGAGCTGAAATGAAGGCTAGTATGTATGGTACTTAAATTTTTTTTTTTAATCCCCTAACTACTCATTCATTTCTCCCCCAGTGTCTACATAATTTGTTTTTAAAGGCTAATTACATCCCTTCATTTATTGAACAGTCATTGAATATTTTTTTCAGGGTACTTTAAAGATGCCAAAATTGCCTTGAAGCAATTTTTAATTAACTAAGAGATGTGGACATACAAATGTCTACCTATAATATTAGGCAGAAGAAAGAAATAAGTGCTAGATGTAATTCTTATGAGGTAATCTTTATTTTATGCTTGATAACCTTACTGAATGTCATTAAATTTTTCATTATCTGGGAAGAACTAACCCATCTGTCCTGATGGATGCTAGGGCCCTGGTATGCTTTTGGGCTCATCGTTTTTGCCTGTGCCTGTGAACATTTCAAGTAGCCCACGGAGTCTGGCCATGGACACCTTTCTTTATTAAAGTACGGAGAAGAAAAGACAATGATGCAGGCAGAGCTGGAAACAAAACAGAACCTGAGATTTTTTTTAACTTGTTCAGTATTTGATCTCTTGGTGTGAGTAATGACCTTTACTTACGGGCAATTTGAACATTTCATGTTTAAGGCTGGTTTAGAGGATTTGGATTCGTGTTTCCTATATACAGCTTGCATCTATGTGAAAAAGGGCACTTGTGTACTTTGCATTATGTAATAAAAAGGATACTAATATTGCTGGGGTGCAGAATCAGGGAGCCTAACGTAAGGGTTCTGTGTTCCCTGTAGCTTGTGTTACATAATAAGATGGGTGCTTAAATTAGATAGAAGCCAGTGCAATTATAGTCACACTGCATAAAGGCTGATTTTAGAACCACATTTTCTTAACATGAAGGTTATGTAGGTTACATGTTTTACTGGTTCATGCAGCTCTTCAAAATGACCCAGTTCAGAATGACATTCAACTTTGAGAGAGCTGATTGAAATGGGCATTGGTGGAAAATCCCTTGAGGATTTATGGAGCAATTAAAAAAAAAAAAGCAATTTCACTCTTTTTAATAAAAAAAAATTCTGTAGTTGGTATTTTGGAGAGGAAGGTGAAGGTTTTATCTTACTAAAGAAATTGTGGGAAATGCTTATATTTTTTAAAAGAAGAAAAGGAAATAATCCCATTTTGAAAATATCATTGGGTAAAGGGGTGGAATGAATATAGTAACCAAGGATGAGCTTCATAATTTTTATTATAAGTGAGAATTCTGGCTCGGTGCCTGTGGCTCAAGTGGCTAAGGTGCCAGCCACATACACCTAAGGTGGCAGGTTTGAATCCAGCCCAGGCCTGCCAAACAACATTGATGGCTGCAACCAAAAAATAGCCAGGCGTTGTTGCGGGCACCTGTCGTCCCAGCTACTTGGGAGGCTGAGGCAGGAGACTCGCCTGAGCCCAGGAGTTGGAGGTTGCTGTGAGCTGTGATGCCACGGAACTCTACCCAGGGGGACAGCTTGAGGCTCTGTCTCAAAAAAAAAAAAAAGTGAGAATTCTACTAGTGACTTTTTCTAGAATTAATTTAGAGCCTACATAATATGGTAAAACTAATACCATTGGCTTAGCTATTCCACCCACCCGCCTTTCCCTGTCACCTTAGCTAAGCCATACCTGGTTTCCTCATAGCAGTCTCTATCTAACCTTCACACCACTTTGCTCATCTGGCAATTTTGTAGGTGTGAATGTGCACATGTGTGTATGTGTAGATATTTGCTACTTTATTCCCTGCAAGATTTTTAAGCTCATTGAAAGTGAGAATGATGTGATTATCTTATCATTACTGTACATCCTGTGACTAGTGCTATGATTGAACACAGTAGCCACTCAATAATTATTGAATGAAAGAATAAATGACTGAATAATATTTACTGATATAACCCTGTAAGCATTCTCATAAAAACATGCCAGAAATATTTACAGGTGACATTATTTTAGTTTCTTAGGCTATTATATATTTTATGTGAAATTTAGCACTATGAATATAGTCAGTAAATTATACATAAAAATGTGACCAGTTTGACTCTTATTATGATTTTTTTTTTTTTTTGCAGTTTTTGGCTAGGGCTGGGTTTGAACTCATCTCTGGTATATGGCGCTGGCGCCCTACTCCTTGAGCCACAGGTGCCACCCTGACTCTTATTTCTTATATTCTCTCAGAAGATGACCTTAAAAAAGCAGAGAGAAAGGGATGAGCACGTGAGGCATTCTTAATCTTTGAACTCATGATGGCAAATGACTGCCAAAATTCTTTGGGACAAAGCTTCTAGTCACTAGGTTGGCAGGCACACAGAAAGGTTAAGGGAGTTCCCCAAGCTTCAGACTAAGTCAGTGGTGGCAGCAGGTTCAGTGAGAAAAGAATGTATTTTCCCAGGACCAGAGCTCAAGAGGAAAAGATTATAATGGTCTCCTATGGGGAAGAGTAGGTGCTCCATGGCTGCAGTTGTGTCTGTAGGGAGAGGGACTTAGAAAATGGCGAGCTGGGCAGCCACAAAGCCTGCAGTGGATGGGACATGTTGGACATTAGTTGCCCTTTCAAGGGAGGGTAGATTTAGAAGTTAGGAATCCCAGGAGGGAAACCATCAGTAGATGTTTCCTGTTTCTGGTAATGATGCTTTTGGCATAGTGTGTGCCACTGATAAACATGTCTGCTTGAATAGCAGAGGGGTTAGGGAATTCAACCTTGGCCAATTCCATGCTCACTTTAAGGTGGTGACATCATGCCCCAGTTGGGGGCTACGTCTGTAATTGCCACAGAAGGAGCTCTGTGCGCTATGCCTGCAGATGGCTCTGAATCTGCCAAGGAAAGAGCTAAGATAAATATTTTCTTATAAATATAAAAGGAAGAGTTAAACACTTATTGTTTAGAAACCAAGCTGATAAGCATATTACATTGTCTGAGGCACTAGAAATAAGCAAATTAATTACATGCAAATAACCGTTGCTCGTGAAGTGTGGGATAATAATAGTATCTGTTTGGATGTTTATGGCAAATTTATTTACATGGCTCAATTTTCTGCTAATTTTCTTGTGGAAAATGATAAACATTGGTTCCTTTTGCCTTTCTTTTGGAAATACTTTATTGAAATTATGAAAACTGTTACCCTGCCTTGCTATCTTTGCCTTGCCAAGGGCAATTTTAAAGACAGTATTGGTGAATACATGGGGAAGGAAGAACTGTTAACGTACATGTAGGCTTTTTCTGCTTTAAACACATGTCTGTCATCACCAGCACCATCACACAATAATACAGAGGTTCTTACTATTGAATATTAGCATTCTGTAGTTCAGTCCAGACATACTTTCTGTTGATCTTTTTCATGAATATCTTTTGATGTCAGCTTCTCAAGTATACTTTATTTATTTATTTATTTTTTTGAGACAGAGCCTCAAGCTGTCCCCCTGGGTAGAGTGCTATGGCATCACAGCTCACAGCAACCTCCAACTCCTGGGCTCAAACGAGTCTCCTGCCTCAGCCTCCCAAGTAGCTGGGACCACAGGGGCCCACCACAATGCCCGGCTATTTTTTGGTTGCAGCCGTCATTGTTGTTTTTTGGCGGGCCCAGGCTGGATTCAAACCCGCCACCTTAGGTGTATGTGGCTCGCGCCTTAGCCACTTGAGCCACAGGTGCCGAGCCTCAAGTGTACTTTAGATGTCTCTTCTCAACTGGTGGGACCACACCTATGGTGTATTTTACAAGGGTACATGTCAAATCTACTAAATGTAGAGTATAAATGTCTTAACACAATAATTCAGAAAGTGTAGTGAAGGCTATGTTAACCAGTTGTATTTCAAATTGTATATAAAACCAGCACATTGTACCCCATAAATGCATTATTGTACACAGCTATGATTTAATTAAAAAAAAATAGATGTCTCTTCTCTTAAGGCAGAACAGGGAATTGGGGAGTTTATGTTGACGTTGTGATCCATGACGTGGACTCGGTCTTTTCTCCTAATGGGAATTGGATTCATTTTGAAAAGATGGCTATAAAGTCTGCCTCATGTTACACACTCTAGAAGAATCTTGGCATTCTTTTAATGTTCCTGTATGTTTCTTAAGGTATATCAGAGATGATCACATGAGTTATTTTTTTTTTTTCAAGATAATTCTTATAGGTTGTTAACGTATATATTGGATGCCACATAAGCTAGGGAACATTTTTAGTGGGAATGAAGAGTAACTGTTTTTGTATCTAGCTTTTCAGGCTGGACTTATCCTCTCCCAACCTCCCTTGACAAGGTGATACCTCCACTTGGTGACTGTTTTATTTATTTGCTCTGTATATTCCAAGTTTCTATGCATTTTCATCAGTAACCCTTTTATTGTGACACAACCACCTCAAAACTGTTATCTTATGGAATGGCAGAGACTGTGATTAATCATCTGTTACTCACAAAACAGGACATAGAATAGAAATGGACTTTTGTTTTAATTTTTGGTAGAGAAGAATGAATTTTAACATCCAGTCAAAACCAAAAACAGAGCATTTTATATGTTGGATTAGTTTGAATCAGCTATTCTCCAACCCCCTTTTGCCATGTAGTGGTTACAGGTGCAGGGAAATATAGGGTTGGCAGAGGATTGAAGTACTGAGCTGTGTAAATGAACATCTTGCCTTCGGGGAGCTGCTTTGCCAGTATTCTAATTTGATTGCCATGGTAAAGATTAGAGTTTGGGAGGCTAGTGGCCAAATATTTTATTATTGTGTTACTGGGGAGTAGAAGTGGGATGTGGTATGCGTGTACCTTGGAGATCCACGGTTCCATTGTTCCTCCTTTCAGTTTGAGGTTCCCAGGTAGAGAAATTACACTACCATTTAATAATCTGATTAACAGAAGGAAAAAATCAATTGGTAGATTTGAAGAGAGAATCAATTTTCTTATTACAGAAAAGGATGAGAGACATAACTACCTTGTGTTTGCAAATTATTTGCTTTCAGCCTGTGATGCTTTCAAGAGTTTGAGAAATTGGGTATTTAACTTCTCAACTTATGACTGATAGGATCATGGTAAAAGTGCTCCAGCCTAATGGAAGCTTAAAATGCAGCTCTCAGAATTGCTGGATCACACTTGACAGTGATTTGTATGTCTACGGATTATTAAACCTCGGCATAGAGAATGTCCTGATTTAAAATTTTCCAATATTACTCGCTCGGTCTGATGTGAGGAGCAGCCATCCTTTTTGTTGTCTTGGGTAGTAGCATGTAAATTTCCCAGCCACGGTTTAATTTCTAGTCAAGGCCAACTAAACTGAGCTTTAAGGAGTTCCAACTGTCTTGGGCTTCTCAATCAGAGAATCACTCACATTTCCTTCACCCTTGACTTTGTTCTCTCTCGACCTCTAAATGCCATTGGTTATTCTGGCAGCCATAAGCACTTGCCACCAACTGGAGTACATACCCAGAGTGCTCAGGAAGAACCATGCTCCTTGCACACAAATGGTAATCACTCAGAGTGAATATTTTAGTATATTTATTTGTGAGCCCTTTGCTAGTTCTTCTAAAAATCTCTGGGGCTTGTACAGCTTTAGCTAGTTATGCACAAACTTAATTTTCAGGAATTTGTTGCTGTAGATTTTATAAATCAGTAAACTAATTCAATAGTTGTGGCTTGAAGACTTGTTTAGCATAACTTTGAGATTCTGCCAGTCAAATTCTACGTCAGTGTATTTTCTTGTTACATTTGCTGTTCATTCCATAAATATTTGTTGGTGATTATTTAGTTCCTAACAACAAGGTTATACCATGACTCAAAACTAATTTTGGTAAAATTACTTGCAGTGAATATCATTTTAAATATTGTTTTAAAATTTTGTGTGTGGCTCGGTGCCTATAGCTCAACCGGCTAAGGCGCCAGCCACGTACACCTAAGGTGGCGGGTTCGAATCCCCAGCCCGGACCCGCCAAACAACAATGACGGCTGCAACCAAAAAATAGCCGGGCGTTGTGGCGGGCGC
>CAUYTI010086385.1:0-75262 GCA_963575145.1 Galago senegalensis | reverse complement strand
GCTTATTATAACATTTTTACTTTCTGTGCTTTTTAATTTTCTAAACTTTGTGACTATGTGTTTTTTTTGAGACAGAGTCTCACTTTGTCACCCTTGGTAGAGTGCCATGGTGTCATAGCTCACAGCAACCTCAAACTCTTGGGCTTAAGTGATTCTCTTGCCTCAGCCTCCCAAGTAGCTGGGACTACAGGCACCCACCACAATGCCCGGCTATTTTTAGAGATGGTGTCCTGCTCTGGCTCAGGCTGGTATCGAACCTGTGATATCAGGCAATCCACCCACCTTGGCCACCCAGGTGCTAGGCTTACAGGCATGAGCCATAACAACTGGCCTTGACTATGTATTTTATAACAACTTAAAACAAAAACACATTATATAATGGTACAAGAATATTTTCTTTCTTTTTATCCATATGCTATGAACATTGTATTATATTTTTAAATTTTTTTATTACTAAATTATTTACTTTTTAAGCTTTTTTATTAAACACCAAGACACAAACACATATATGAGCCTGGGCCTACCAAGGGTCAAGATCATCAATATCCATGTTTGCTACCTTCACATCTTGTCTTGCTGGAAAGTCTGCAGGGACAATAACAGGAGTGGAGCTGTCATCTCCTATAATAATAATGCCTTCTCCTGGAACACCTCCTGAATGACCTGTCTGAGGTTGTTTTACAGTTAATTTATTTTTTACAAGTGAGAACAGTAAGAAATAATGATTAAAAGTATAGTATAGTAAATATAAAAAAAGTAACATAGTGTTTATTCTCAAGTATTACATACTATACATAATTGTATGTGTCACACTTTTATACAATCGTCAGCACAGTAAATTTATCGATACCAACAACACTGTTAACATATGAGTAAAGTGTTGCACTATGACTTTACAATGTCTAAGACATCCAAATGCTATAAGTATTTTTCTGCTCCCTTATAATCTTATGAGACCACAGTTGTATATGTGATTTGCCACTGACTAAAACATTGTTATGAGACACATGAATGTATTAATGAATGGATATATTTGCTTACAAATTACTAAATATTTAAACTTAAAAGACATGTATGAACATTTTAATTTAATTGCCAAGCAAAATAACTGGTCATTTGTTTGCCTTTCCCTTTATATTTTTCATAACAGTTCCCATACCCATTTATTCAGTTGTTATTAACTTCCTAATTATATTACTCCTGTAGTATAGAGTGGCAAAAAAAGCAAGGCATTTAATAATGTGCTAAGTAAATAAAGAACCACTGTGTAGTTAAAATTGGGCATTCCCAAGTGATAACCAAAATAATAATGATTAAAAAAAATTGAGCTTATTTTGGAGATGTCTAAAATGCAGTTATTTTCAGATCCTTGGCCCTCATTCTAAGGATTCTATATTAGTGGTTTAATATTTTACTTCCAATAATTCTGCATGTATTACATTTTATCAACAATCAAGTTATAAATGATTAACTCTGTGTAGATTCATGTACCTATGCTTTCCATATTTTTTAATACTAACAAGAGATCTGTAAGTAAAGACTCAAATTTTTGGTTGAAAGCATCTGTTATGTCGGTTTAATACCCAATTAACCAAATAAATATTGACCTTATTACAACTAGAGAATACAAACTAATTTGATGTAAATGGAGTCTAAAAGGAGAGATGTAGCCCAGCTTTATCTCTGGGTACTCTGTTTATTCTGAAGAGCTTTTTTTAGAAGTAAGTTTCAACCTCTATATAAATTATAGTAAAACACATAAATGCCATTATTATTCAAAAGTTTGGCTACAATATTAAAATTTTAAATGGTATTTTGTTAAAAATGGCAATTCCCTTTAAAACAAGTTAATATCAGAATCGAATCTGGAGAGTATTTAGCAAAGAAAACTTCTGTGTGATTTGCTTGTTTCTTGTGTATTTTCACTTAAATTTAAATGAGACATAGGAGAATCACTTAAAGTCCTTCAGTGATTCATCAGCCTGGGCAGTGCAAACCCAACTCCTTACCCTGCCACAAGGTGCCGTGGCAACTGGCCTGTTCCTGACTTTTCCTATCCCAGGCCACAGTCTCCCCCAGGCTAATGACTCCATTCATCCCGGCCTTGGTATCTCCAGAGCATCCTAAATTTGTCCTGCCACCCGGCCTTTGTACTTTATCATTCACCTTCCCCTAAATCATCTTGCAATTCAGCTAACAGCTCAGATGTCAGCTCCCTCTGGTCATCTTTTTGTTTTTGTCTCAATTCAAATGTCAGCTCTTCAAAAGGACTTCCTGTAGCCACTAAAATCCGACAGCTCCCATGCCCTTGTCAGAGCTATTGTTCTTGTTTTCCTTGTTGGTAATGTAACACTATTGGGTGCTGTATTCGATTGCTAGGGCTGCTGTAACAAAATACCACAGAGAGGGTGATGTAAATAACAGAAATTTATTGCTGCACAGTTCTGGATGCTGAAATTTTTAGGTGAACATTTCAGCACGGTTAGTTTCTCCTGAAACTTCTCTCCTCAATTTGTAGATGGCCACCTTCTCGTTGCCTCTTCATATGGTTGTTCTTTTTGTACCTCCAGTGTCTCTTTGTGTGTACAGATTTCCTTTTTTTATAGAGACAACAGTCAGATTGAATGAGGACCCACCCTAATGGCTTCATCTTAACTTAATTACCTCTTTGAAAGTCCTATCTCCAAATACAGCACATTCTGAGGTACTGGGGTTTGGAACTCCAACCTATGAATTTGGGAAGTTATGCATTTCAGCTAATTAAAGTGCTAGTTCCTTTCTCTTTTTACTGTCTGTATACAGCATGACCCCCAAATAAGATAAGTTCTAGGAGGGCAGGGGAATGGCTAACTTATTTATTGCTTTCTTTAAGTAAAAGAGTTAATGGTTATAGTTGGTTATAGTTGGAAATATGAATATTTTTGGAATACCCAAATGAATTGTTTCAGTGAATAAATATTGACTTGTAATGTTGGATGGGGGACTTTTCACTAGAATAAATTATATGTGCTTACTGTATGGTGAGTCATTAGGGAGCTAGAGAAAACTGACTTCCAATTTTTGGAAAATTGTTGCGAGTCAAAAATAAGAACATATTTATGTGATTTTGATAGATTTTACTTTGAAAATGTTACCCATAGACTGATAATTATTTGGGAAATTATAAACATTTAGGAGAGTTCAAGAATTTCTTTTAAGAAGAAAGAATATGCTTGAAGAATGTAGCTAAATAATTTGCATGGAAAACACAAGTTATGTGCTTGGCCAACTTTCTTTCTTTAAAGTTATGTGAGATGTTAAGGTGCTAACATGACCCAGAATCAAGAACAATTTTTCATGGAATACAGGTTGTAAAATGTGAGACTTAAAATAGCGTTTAGAAGAAATGAAGAAAAAAGTAAAGGCAAGTTACATAACAGAGAAATGCAGATTGTGAAAACAGCTTGCCAAATCAGCAAAACAGGAAAGTCAGGGAATAGTAGGTAATGAAAGCTGGTGACTGAGAGTCTTGTAATTCACAGTTAATATTTAATTTGAATTAAAAAATAGCCAGGTCTTGTGGCTGGTACCTGTAGTCCCAGCTACTTGGGAGGCTGAGGCAAGAGAAAACTTCGGGCTCAGGAGTTTGAGGCTGCTGTGAGCTGTGATCTCAGAGCACTCTATGGAGGGTGACAAAGTGAGACTGTGTCTCAAAAAATGTATATATTAATTTGAGTTAGGTCACATAGGGCTTTTCTAAAAGAGTAATGATCACCAGTGTGGTTAATAGATGGTGATTCAAGTTTAAACCAAGAAAGCAAATGTTCTCGCTTTTGTAAGGTGCTGATTGTAGACCTAGGCCGAGACTGCTATCTTAACATTTGATATGTCATTACCAACTGGAAAACTGGAAGTGAAGAAGTAGCTCTGTTTTCTGCTATAAACGTTGTAAACTGGTTAAAGGGTTAACTGTGCTGCCATTGACAGTATGGGGGAAACTAGAGATAGGTCATGATTTAGAGCAAGGAATAATGACTTTGTTTGGTTGGTGTAGTACCTTTGTAAAGTGGAAAGGAATATGAAGTAGAACGTGTGTCCAACTATATGTATGTGAACAAAGAGAGAAAGTAGGGCAGGCATGTAAATTGTGGCGTCATTAGGGGACAGAAAGTCTCTTCCTCAAGGACAGAAAACATAAAAGCTCAAATCAAGCTGGAAGGAATCAAGCTGGAAGGACTGCCACATGCAGAACAAAATAGATGATTTCAAAACAATGATGTAAAGGGGAACTAGAAACTCGGCTGAATTCCTGGAAACTGTTTTCAGAATGGAGAAGATAGTTGTCTTCACTAGGGAGAAATGATTTTTATGCTTTCTTTTCTTTTTTTTTTAAGTTTTCATGAATCAGAAATTTTTTAATCATTTTGTGTTTTGGGGAATAGACGAGAGAGATGGTAGTTTGCTCTACGTTCCACTTGGATTCTACTCAATTAGGGAAGACAATCTACGTTTTAATTAAGTGATTGATGGTGCACTGTGATTACAATTTGTAACATGAAGCATACAAATTTGAATTCGCCTCCTCATCCCATGTCTGCCACTATTGTCAGGCTCCAAAACTCACTCTCTCCTTCCTCCTGGCCTATAGTGTGGGTGATTGTAAATTGGTTTCATCATAGTACTGAGTACACTGGATATTTTTTCTTTCATTCTTCAGATACTTTACTAAGAAGAATATATTCCAGCTCCATTCATGTAAACAGAAAAGAGGCAAAGTCTCCATTTCAGCCATTGCTGAGGATGTAAGTGGAGGGATGCTCAGAGAATCTGTGGCACCTTGTATTCCAAGCTGCAGTTTGGTGATTTCCCACTCAATATTTTAAAATACGACACTTTTGAGGACAGTCAATCTATACAACAAGTTCACTTAGGACAGAGATCCTGGCAGAGACTGTCCCTGGGGAAGGAGGCCCCGGGAAGTGTTAGGGAAGAGAAGAGAGTGAAAGGAGAGAAGAGAAGAACAAAACTCCCGCGGTGTCTTGAGGATTTCACTGATTCTTCCTCCAATTCTCGTTACCAAAAGCAAAATAACAATAAAGCAATAGTTATATAGGAAAGCATGTCTAGTAGTAAGTTTAGCCCAGTCATCCTATACTATATTTTTATTTCTGTGTAGAGACAGCAAACGCTGGCGGTGCAGCAGTCGTACGTCTTTCTTCACCAGGAGCTGTGCAAAGTGAAGCATTTGTTGTTGTTGTTGTCAGAAACTTGTCCTCCAGAGTTTCACAATTTTGTAGGTTGAAGAGAATTTCACACATCAAAACAACCAACTCAACCGCAGTGAACATGAAAACAAACTTCTTCTGGCAGGATTTTGACCTTTCTAACTAAACTCGCCACCTCCTCTTCCCTTCTGGATCTCTGAGCCCAGCTTTTATTTTCTCTCCCCATTTTCATCTTCTGCTGTGAGAAAACAAGGTGAAAAGTAAACCCGGAATCCCAAGACACGCTGGAAACTCATTCGACTCTGTTTGCTTTCGGCCCTAAGATTTCCCCACTCACTTCCAGGAATAAACAGTTTCAGAAGCAATCTTGATAGTTTTAATAGCATGTGGCATTTACAGTCTCCGAAGCCCAAACTTCTCTTTAAAGTTTCCTTCTTCAATAACCGGGTGTTTCCAGATATTGCATTCTGCCCTCTACGCACTGTTTTTCTTTTATATTCCTCCTTTTTTTTTTTTTTTTTGTTAACCAAAGGTATTTGGACCTATTTTGTGCCAATGATTGCTACCAAATAAAACATTGTAAATATCTCAAAGCTATTTCTTAACATAAAAATTATCTACGCATTTATTAATAATATCGCTTTCATTTGCCCTCATGTATGTTGGTTACACGTGAATTCTCCTTCATACAGTGCATGGAAGCCAGAACATTGCTTTGGAATAGATATAATAATGTTATCAAAAGAAATTATTTTGGTGAAATAAATTATCTAGATAATTTGACTGTGAACATGAGAACACCAATAAAACATATAACTATATGTATTTGACATCCTTGGGAACAGTACGGTTTTCAGAACTAATATAATATATGTGAAATTTTCTTTCAAAGGCATAATGTTCCCGACTGTATTTCAGTTCTGCTTTTATCTGCCAGGGAATGTTCTCAATTTTTTCACAATCAAGTAAATATGTAGGCAGATTAATCTGAAGACAAAAAGATGAATTAAAAACTGCTTTTAACCATTTTCCTAAATTCACTTCATTACCCAAAAAAAAATTACATTTATTTATTATCCTTTGATATTGTGCCTCTTTGCTATTCTAGAAATACAGCATTGTTTTAGACCTGGATTATGTATTTGATGGTATCCCTGTAAAAACAATATTTTTGGTTGCAAAAGGATAGTAAGCAGAAAGTAACTTTTAAAATTAGGTAATTCCTATGTTGAAAACTATTTTCTAGGTCATTATTTTAACTGTGCACATGTCGTACTACTCTTCCAACAGAGAAAAGTAAACTACAGTAATTTTCGTATACATCAACATCGTAAAATTCAAAGTTCTCTCAATCCTTTTTATCCATATTCAGCTCGACCCCTGTAGCACAGTGGTTACGCCGCTGTCCACATGCACTGAGGCTGGTGATTTGAACTGAGCCTGGGCCAGCTAAGATGTAATGACATGAGGTATACTAACTGTTTCGGACATTTCTTTAATAAAAATTAGACAAGTTTAACCCACCTGCCATGGAGGGGTCCAGTTCACTATTTGCTTTTTGTCTCTTACAGTCCAATAGTGATAATCTCTCTTCTCTCTCTTTCGTTCCCTCCCACCCCCCTTCCCTCTCCATGTGTTTAAATCCCACTACTTTACATTTTCTGTGGGAAACTACTGTTCTTAATCTTAAGAAACTGAGTTTTATATGAACTTAAAGTGTCCAGGACTTAGATTTGTAAAAATACGAACTAGTTTTGTCCTTCAGAGTATATACACATTCATGGCACTTTTCTATAGGGGACAATAATTTTTTTTTTTTCTAAAAAGGTGCAAAAATGAGCCAAAGAAGATAGCATTTTTAAATAACTTTTATTCAAGTTCAAAGACCAGTCAAGTGAAAAGAAAATAAATGTCACCTATTTATTTATTTATTTATGTATTTATTTTTATTGTTGGGGATTTATTGAGGGTACAAGATGTGTCACATACTGAGACAAATGTCACCTACTTATAAGAATTGAGAAATCTGGAGAAATTACAGTGTTGGGGTAAAATGTAAATCATGTATGCAAACATTCTTATACATTTAAATCAGGATTTGTTTTTCATGTTATATTCCAGTCCAAAGACAGCATTACTTTATCTCCTAAAGTGAGAGAGGAATGTTAGGGACCTGTCAGCATCAACCTTAAAGATGGCCACCGATGAGTTTCCTCATAACGTAGAGGCTGCTTTTATTTTTTAATGTGATGGGTTTCTAGAATTAGCAAAGTGTCATGTTTCTCTGAGAGATTATAAGTTTATTTCAGACAGGTTATTAATCTTTTTATTTTAGTCATAACAAGTAACACTGTGCCTTAACATTTTCTATCTGCTTCTACTGTTGCCCCACCCCTACCATAGAACTCACATCACGACAAACTCATCCTTAAAATTAAATTTGTGTTCCAACCTTATTCCCCTTAAAACATTTAATGGTGTTGTATTTCACATAGAATGAACTTGAAATTCCTGAACGTGACATATAGATCACTATTTTCTTTCCCAACTCTTCTCACATCCTTCTCTAGTGCCCATTCTGCAATATTCCAACTAGTATCCTTCTCTTCTTTAATAATTTCACATTTACTGTTGCCTCAGGGCCTGTGACCAGCTGTGTTACCACTTGGGATGTTTTCCCAGCCCCCCTCCCCCCAAAATTAGCTTGCTCCTTCTTATCATGAAGTTCTGGTTCAAATGTTATTTACTTGCGATGCCATCAACACTGGAGTGAGGTGACGGAGTCAGTCTCTATGGTATTAATTGATTTTAGTTTTTTCATGACACTTTCCACTATGCAAAGTTAGACTGTTTATTTCTCTACATTCCAAAATATAAGAAAAATCTAATAAAAATAAAGAAAAGAAATGGCAGCTCTATGAGAAAATGCATCTTACCTGTTATGATTAAGATATTTAACCTCAGCACCTAAAAGAGTTCCTGGTACATTTTATGAATGAAGAAATGGATAGAAAAGAGTAAGGCAGGCACTCAAAAATCATTTGCTAAAAAGAGTCAGCTGAAAAATATACCTAAGCTTTCTCTCTACAACTAAATGCTTGATAAGTCAAGCATCCTAAAACTTGGCTTTCTAACGCTGTGTGATTCCATCGGCCAGTTAGTTATTCTGATAATCAATATTTTTAAAAACATTTAGGTGCCAGACAGGGAATATAAGAGGTGAACAAGCCAAGACTGTTTGAATCCCACCTTCAGGGAGCTTATAGTCTGGCATGAAAGTAAAATATGTACATGTATATATATGTGTGTGCTCAATGATGTCACAAAGTATAGCCATGCCAATTATATGTATGTAGATACAGATATAATTAAGGTACAAGCCCAGCTTATACATAGTAATATACTAAAATAAAAGACCAATCATGAATTATTTGACTGAAGTAATTATATCATCAAAATACAGCCAAAAAACAGTTTGTATTTTTGAATTTAACCATAATGGGTTGAATTCTATAGGTGTCTATGTTTAATTTACACTTGAAAGGAATTGAAGGATTGAAACAGTTAAAGTAAGAGAATTTTTACAAATTTAATCATCTAGAAAACTGTGTTACTTCTTTAAAATTGATTTTCCATGATAAAATCCTCTAGGTCTAATATTTTAATATTAAGACAAGCTAAATTTAATATTTAACATTAAAACTTGATCTAAGTCAGTTATTTTCTAATTTTTAAATTTTTTAGGGAAACATTTTTATTAAAGTGTGATACTCTAGGATGAAAGGAAAGGAATTAGGACATTGTCCTATGTGTGCTTTCATGTAACCATATATATTCTATGTGCTTTCATGTAACCATGCATATATTCTATGCATGTCACATCACAGAATGCACAGAGAAGAACACAGGAACTCGGGAACAGCTCAGGATGAGGAGAGGTTGTCAGATATTAATGGTCCATGGTGACAACCTAGTTTGAAATCTATAAACTTCATCACATCTGCATTACTTTTTAAAAAAACCCTATGGTGGTCAGGAATCTCCCCTCTCAGGACAGTGTTTTTGCATTGTTCTGGCAATGAATATACATGGTTCTCCCTTCTGGCCTTGTATAGGGATCATACTAAATTAATCTGGGCAGAGGTAAAAGCTGTCTCAAACTAAAGGTACGTAGCTGGGGGAGTCAGAATCCTCTGAAAACAATTTTTTTTTCTTCAGTAGAATCATCAGATGCTCCACATTGTGCAATAATTGTTGATAAAGCAGTTATTGGTGGGTTACTGGGGTATCTACAGGTTTCACCTAAAGCCCCTTGGAATATATAATGTTGCCTAAAATATTACCTTCCTACTTGGAGGTCAGTGGTATTCTAGCTTGTTGTGTACCTTTAAAATCCAAAAGGCAGTATCATCTGTTTGCGAGAAAGAAATCCAAACTTTGTCTCCACAGGCCATGACACCGGCAGAGGAAAACTACAAGGAATGACTTTCTTCAGACACAATTTCAGTCTGTCTGATAATGAAGCAGTACTGCTCTGGTTAATGCAGGCAGTAGGACTTGAGGGGTGTTGGCAGGGTCACTGGTATTTCCCTTTATACCTCGTTGATCCAGGGAAAAAATACACAGGTGATCCTCAGAGCCTAGTTTCAGAAAAGAAATAGCAGAAGATGTTAACAAATGGAAGGACACGCCATACTGATAGCTGGAAAGAATCAACATTGTTAAAATGTTCATACTACCCAAAGCAATCTACAGATTTAATGCAATCCTCATCAAAACACTAGTGTAATACTTTAAAGAACTTGAAAAAAAATAGTACCTCATTGTAACAAAGGTCTGATAACTTAAATCTACAGAGAACTCAAATTAAACATCCACAACAAAAAGCAAACAATGACATTTCTATGCAGGCAAGAGACTTAAACAGAAACTTCTCTGAAGACAGATGAGGCCAACAAACATGGAAAAATGCTTATGATCTTTGATCATCAGATAAATGTATATCAAAATTACTCTGAGATATCACCTAACTCAAGTAAGAGTACCCTACATCACAAAATCCCCAAACATCAGATGTTGGTATGGATGTGGAGAGAAGGGAACACTTTTACAGTGCTGGTGGGACTGCAAATTTATATAACTCTTATGGAAAGAAGTATGTAGAATTCCCAAAGAAATAAAAGTTGACCTTCCATTTCATCTTGCAATTCCATTACTAGGTATCTACCCAGCAGAACAAAAAGCATTTTACCACAAAGACATTTGCACCAGAATGTTTACTGCAGCTCAATTCATAATTGCCAAGTTGTGGAAGAAACCCGAATGCCCATCAACCTATGAATGGATTAACAAATGCGGTATATGTGCATCATGGAATACTATTCCACCATAAGAAATGATGGAGACTTTGCACCTTTTATATGATAGCCTGGATGGAGTAGAAAGACATTCTTCTTATTAAAGTATCTCAAGAATGGAAAAAAATATATATCCAATGTACTCAATAGTAATGTCAAACCAATGTATAAATAATTTCATGCCCGTATGAATGATAAAACACAAAAAAGTCTAGCAAGGGAGAATAGTGAGGATGGAAGGGAGGAGGGAGGGCATTTGGTGGGATCTCAACTAAAGTACACAGTGTGAGGGTGTTCAGCACACCCCTGGGGTAAAGGCCTCTTCTATAATTTGAACTTTACCTTGGAAGTGAGAACATTGTAACCCCCAAATTTGTATCCTCATATTAATTTGAAATAAATAAAAATAAATTAAAAATAAAATAATCTTAAATGTCTTTATAGCTATGATTTCTGGGTATGAGCATCAGGGCCTCCCTGGAAAATCAGTTTTTTAAAAAAGATTATTATTAGCATTTTTTTATTTTTTTGCAGTTTTAGACTGGGGGGCTGGGTTTGAACCCACCATCTCCGGCATATGGGGCCAGCGCCCTACTCCTTTGAGCCACAGGTGCCATCTGGAAAATCAGTTTTTAATGACATGATTTCTTGCATCTATGAACTACATGGTTAATTGCGCTACTGTGAATTTTTCTAAATGACAGAGAATGAACAATTCCCAGGTGAACCATAGCTAGAGATGATGTCAAGAGCCAAGTGAATAAATTCAAATCTAAAAAAAGCAGATCCATGAGCTTTATTAGAAGTGGTTAAGGAATTATAAAGTATGTTCAAAAAGAAAGCATTTATTTGAGAATATGCATCACCCAGAATCTTCCTCTTATTTCATAGAAGATCTTCATGAGTAAATACAAACCCCCAGCAAGTGGATAATCCAGGTATAGTCATATAATATTCAGAGGTCAGATAAATAAACGTGGATGTTGTCATTATAGGGAAGAGAAGACACATACACACATAATTGTTTCAAGTATTACAAAACAACTTTAGAATAAGTCTTTGTGTTACAAAGACTTGTGTTACAAAACAACTTTAGAAGTCTTTGGAATAAATGTCTAAAATATCTTTGAAATCAATGGATTAGCTTTGATGTGAGTGGTAATGTTTTTCCTTTTTTGGAGGAAAAGTTATTTTGGATGTACACACAGGTATAACACTTACAATGATGAACACTCACTGGTGTTTGTCACTCAGTTGCTGGATGTGTCATGTTGCTGTGGTGTTCCAAAGAGACAAGTTGTCCTTAGCCACATAGGTGTAAATGACTGTAAAGAATGTCTGTTAAGGCTCGGTGCCTGTGGCTCAAGCGGCTAAGGTGCCAGCCACATACACCTAAGGTGGCGGGTTTGAATCCCCAGCCCGGACCCACCAAACAACAATGATGGCTGCAACCAAAAAATGGCCAGGCGTTGTGGCGGGCGCCTGTGGTCCCAGCTGCTTGGGAGGCGGAGGCAAGAGACTCGCTTGAGCCCAGGAGTTGGAGGTTGCTGTGAGCGTGATGCCACGGCACTCTACCCAGGGGGACAGCTTGAGGTTCCATCTCAAAAAAAAAAAAAAAAAAATGTCTGTTAAGATTAGACTTTTTACTAAGAATGTGTTTCAACTCCATCCAGGTAAATGCAAAGATGGAAAGTTCCCATCTTTTCTTATGATTGAATAAGAAAGGAATTGAGTACAAGGTATCCAATGTACTCAGTATTAATATGAAACCAGTATATAAACAACTACACCCACGTAAGAGACAAAAATACAAATATAATCTACCCAGGGGGAGGGAAGAGGAGGGGGAAGGGAGGGGGAAGAAGGAAGGTGATTGGCAGGATTTCACCTAATGTGCACAGTTTGAGGGTGTCCTGCTCACCCTCTGGGTGGAGGGCTTAACTATAACTTGAGTTTTACTTTAGATATGAAAACAATGTAACCTAGATATTTGCACCCTCATATCAACTTGACATTACAAAAAAGAGAAAAAGATTAGTCTCTTTCTCATTGATCCCTTTTTCTTCTTTTTTCAATATTGACAAACACCCTATTGTCAAAGAGACATACAACTTTATTTTCTGGAAGGGAATTGTCCCATATTTATTTCAAAGTAATTCCTTCCTTCCTCCTTCCCTTCCTTCCTTTCTGACAAGGTCTCACTCTGTCACCCAGGCTGGAGAGCACGGCAATAATAGCTCACTGCAGCCTCCCCCTCCTGGGCTCAAGTTATCCTCCTGCCTTAGTCTAGAATGTAGCTGGGACTATAGGTGTGCACCACCAGGCCCAATTAATTAATTAATTTCTTTTTTCTTTCTTTAATTTTTTTTTTCTTTTTAAGTCGCACAGTTTGCACTTAAACTACTGTCCTCAAGCATCCTCCTGCCTTGGCCTTTGAAAGTGCAAGTGAACTTTTCTAGAACTAGAATGTAAATGTTTTGACACAATGACTATGCAAATGACATGAAATTTATGTGAACCAGCTTGATGAAAGTATTTCAAAGTATATATGAAAACACTACACTGTACCCCATGTTTGCATTAATGTATACAGCTATCATTTAATAAAAAAAATGCTGATTACTCCTGATGAAATCAAGGGACTGTAATAGGAAACCTACTCTTTTCTCCTTTTGATGGTTTCAAATAAAACTCCTGATGGGATTAAAAAAAAAGTTATATTTTCTGTGAAAATGTTTTATGATATCAACCCACAGTGAATTCTTTTTTCCTCTGCAACTTTTACCTTGTGACCCAGTGCATGATGATGATTGTAATACAGTATTTCTTAAAGGAGGTAATATCTTTCTGGGTACTGACCCTCAAGAAAATAGCGAAGTCCTATAGATGAAGATTATATTTCACGCTTAAATTCCCTCAGTGAGAAGCTTCCAAGTGAAGAAAATTCGAGATGCTGTTGACTTTACTGTGACATGTTGTCTTAAGGAGAGCCAGGACTACCAATATTCTATCAGAAGCTGCCAGGTGTCACCAAGCCATTGATATGTTATTGAATCTCATAGCTAACCTCCCTCCGTCTTTTTTGTTCTTCTGCTATAAAACATAGAGCCGAATTTTTTAAACTCCAACAATGGTATAGGACCTCATAACATGCTTTCTTCTTGTTTTATCACATGTCATTTTCCTTTTATTCAAATTTCCTCACCATGTTTATCTTCTGATAAGTACTCAATAAAAATATATAAAGGTCAGAAAAACATACAATAAGTAAATTCTATTATTAGCATTCTCTACTGTGTTATAATGATGCATGAAGAGGAAAAATAATTACCTAAGATCTCGTGAGAAAAGAGGAAAGGAGTGAAGGAAGAAGAATCAAGGGGAGAAATGAAGGAAGATCCACACAGATTGGAATATTAGTATCACTAATTTCAAAAAGAGTAATTTTTCTTCATGGGTTGTCATCATTTGGACTAAAATAGCAACGTTGAGCCCCCTCTATTCCTCCTTACTATTTTCTTTGCCTATAGGATTTGTACCTGGTATATCTTTATTTGTTCTTTGTTCATTGTCTGTATTCTCCTACAAGAACACAGCTCCATGAAGGAAATAATTTGCTCCTTATATATATTCCCCAACCCATAACAATGTCTGGCCCCAGTTAGATATTCCATAAATCATGAATGAGTGAATAATAAAAATTACAACAATACTGTAGGGTTGTAGGGTAGACCCAGTCCCCCTAAACTGGAATTTGTCTTCGGGTTGTCTGTTTTCCAATACTAGCTTTGTGGATTTGGCTCTGTTACGATAGCTTCTCATTTCATTTCCTCCCTTTATTTCACCCACGATGATTTTGGATTAAATGATCTATAACATTTAATGCAAAGTTGTTTTTCAAAAAAATAAAAAACTTCCTTATCCCATCAACAAAGATTATTATTTATTTTGATGTTTATTACTCAATTGGAATCCATAAGAGGAATGGCTGTTTCTGAAAGTTTCTCATATATTCCTCTGTAACCTTTGTAAAGGTCTTTATTTCTAGGTCACAATTTCTTTTTCATTTTTTAAAGATTATGACGTCTTCCCCATGCAGACCTGCAAACTTAAATTGATAAGACAGACCATAATAGCTTATTCTTTAACAATTTTGAATGAGTGACTGTTCTTGTTCTAAAAGATATTAGCAATGGCTGGAAACTGTCTTAAATGGTGAAGTCGTTTAAAGTAGATCTGTTGATTTTATGAATGAGGACAGCTGTGTTCTGATGAACACTTTGCATTTGCTATTCCCTTTCGCTACTGGCAGACTTTCCCCATTTACCTACATTGTCTTTACATTTCTTTAGTTCATTTCCCTGAAGATTTGAATCCTAACAGTCTGGTTCTATTCTTCTCCACATGTGTTTTCCAAGAATTTCATTTGAACTCATTTTCATAACAGGCAATAAATGAATCCTTTTCCGAGCAATCAAAGACATGAGACAGGTCGTATTTGTTTTCTGAAAATCCTGGAAATTCCAGCCATTTATATCAACCTTCTTCCCCATTTACTATGTCTGGTCTCCAGTGGGAGCTTTGTGGGAATGCCTCCTGAAGGAATTCAGTCTAGTGGGGAAGACAGTCACACATATACCAACACCTTCTAACTAAAGAGATGAAGTGGCAGTGAGCACAATGTTTAGGGCAGAGGAAAGATTGACAATTGGTCTCTCCTCCCATTCCTAATTAGCATCACCCTCCTTTCCTGGCAGGTGTGGCCAAGAAAATGGAGCTTCCTCTCCTTTCAGCTCCTAATAAACTCAGGAGCGATGAGCCCAAAAGACTAGAAGTTGACATCTGTCTAATACCTAAAATAGTGGCTCAAAGTTTTAACCCCCAGGGAGAAGAAGTCTGTAAGAAAAGAGAGCTCTGAACCTCCTGACAAAGGATCTGACTTTATTTGAATGAAGTTTTACTTCTGGTGATGTTTGACATCTGAAAATCAACCGATAAAATACACCTTATCAATAGAATTTTGACAACGCTACATTATCACCTTGATAAATGCAAAGAAAATGACAAGGTCCAACACCACTTCATGATAAAAACATTTGATAATTTTGGAATACAAGGGATGACTCCATCCCCAACATCATAGTTATGGTAAGCCTGAGTGCTTTCCCCTAATACCAAGCATAAGATGAGATTTTCTGCTCTTACCACATCTACTCAATATTGCTGCCACGCGCTCCGAAAATGTTGTCTCGCTTTATACTACCATGGGAGGATTAGAGTGCCTCTTTCCTTATCCCATAATAAAACATTTAGACTTGAACAATCCTCTGCAGTATGTGAAAAATTGTTCCATATTGCAGTTTAATTTGAATTGTTTTAATTATTATTGAGACTGGGCATTTGTTATCTATTTGTTGACAATCTGTTGGTTATCTGTTGTCTGATAACCTTTTTGATAACCTATTTGCACTTGTCATCTATTTCCAATCTATTTGTTGAGAATCTGTTTCTTCTCTGTTTTCTGATAATCTCTTTGATAATCCATTTGCTGTTTTCATTTAGCCATTTTTATTTTCTGTTGCTGTTTTTGTATTTATTTATCAATACTTCATATATTAATAACTACATATCTTATATGCATTTTTTGCAAGATGTTTTTTTCTGGTTTTTGGCTTTGCTCACCATGTTTTTTAACAGTTTTAAAATATTTAGGCAACTCTATCAATGTTCTGCATTTTATAGCTTGCTTAGAAAGGGCATTTTTTGAAGACATAAAAACCCCACTTGCTTATTTTTTTATAATATATACGTTTTGGTTCATCTAAAATTGTTATGTAAAGACAGGCATAGGAATCCAACTTCCCCTACCCCCTGCCAAATAGTTGACAAATTTCTCCCTATTTTTTTTAAAACCATCTTCCTATCATATCACTTGAGCATTTGGCAATTTAGTACGTGGGTTTTTGAAATGTACATTTGAATTATTTATCATATTCTGTTTCCACTGATCTATGTGGAGGAAGGCAGTCCTCCCTCAGTCCTGATCATACCTGAACAACCTTGCAGACTGTTGCCAAGCTTATATATGGATTTTCTGATACTGAAAAGTTTCTGTAGTTAGCTACACAGGCAACTAAGCAAGTCAACACCATCCTGTAACCATTTGCTTCCTTGGGTGGCTGGGAGAGACCAGCTTGTTCATTGCTTGCTACAATATCTACTGTTTGCTCAAAAAGGATGAAACACTTCCCTGGGTTTTTTTTATAATACAACATTTTGTATATTCAAGTGTCATCTGGGCCTATTTCAGAATTCTGGTGAAACAGGGGGGCAAAAATAACTACCACAAATGCACTGTTGTTCAGGCTGCCTGCTGTCATGTGAGAAACGACGTCTTTGTCTCTAACCCCAGGAGTTTCACGTCTTCTGCCAGAATTCATAAAACAGGTTCTTTTATTAGCTGTAAGTAGGGTAAAATATCAAACTTTTAAATTTTTGACAACTGAATGTTTATTCATATTAAACTGTTTTAGTTATTTTAATTTTAAATATGTACTTAATAAATGGTAGGACTATCCCATTTCAACATTTTATCTTCATTAAGTTGTCTGACATTTTTATGTGTTTTTTGTCCCTGAAAATGAAGCCAGTTGATAGTTTTACTGGGCTCACGTTGAACAGAAATATATTGATTTGTGAAGAGTGAACACTTCTTAAATACGATCTTTCTGTCCAAGCACTCGTAAGTCCCACAAAATTCTAGACAGTGTTTTGGAAATAGTTTTCTTCTATGGTCTTAAAATACATGCCATAATAAAATTTATCTAATACAGACGTAACCCAATGAAGAATAGAGTGTAAAAAGAACAGAGTATTCAGGAAACAATCTCAATCTTTTGGGGGTAAATGATGAATCAAGAAAATTGCAGGATAAAATAATTAAGAACAAAAATTAGCAGATATTCCCTTTTAAGAGATTTATGAGATAATTCATGGGCCACATTCATTCCAAAAAAGAGGAATATGAAAGAAGCTGAGATTTAAGGAAACTGCTGATGAGAGTATTGAGTGGAAATGACTATATTATTTTTGTAATTATAAACCTAGTACACGACAGACTGGAAAGGCCTCAGAAAACTTAGGTAACATCAAAGGATTTTTAACAGGTGAAGCATAAGATAAAATTAAGAGAGAAAAAGAGTGAAAAAACCAAAAGCCCCAATTGCGTATATACACACTTATATATGTTGTCTGTAAGTCCTAAGGCCAGGTAGAGAAGCTTGACCCACAACTCTAAGGAGGCAGGAGGGGAGTCTTAGAGGGACCAGTGGCAGAAATCCATCTGAGGAACATTGTTAGCCTTCTCTGTGAATCAATATTGCCTTTCCAATACTACCATAGCTGCCTCACTGGCATTAATGCCCTTACAAACGCCATTGGAAGTTTAGTCAGTATTCATAGAATTACAGAAGCAGAGTTGAGAGCTGTAATTATTCCTTCCTATTATACTGTCAGCAAGCCCCCAGCTGGAATGCTATGTGCAATTCTGAGCGCTGTGTTTTCAAAAGACACTGAGACTGATGGATGGGCAAAGGAGCAAAGGAGATAAAAAATTGGGCACCACTGTACAGAATAAATAAGAAATAGATTCAGTCAGATTTTGTCTTATAATGAGATAGTTTTGAGTGAAACAGCATAATGGACTAATCAGATTGAAATACTTAATAATGAACAATTGGGATGGGGTGTTGGATTAGAATTCGCTATCTGTAAATCATGCCTGTCTAGCAATCCAGCTAATTCCCAGAGACTCCTCTAACACTTTATAGTTCTCGAATCTAGGATTGTGCTCAATCTGTGACAAATCTTGGGAACAGCAAAGACTTTGGAAATAATGAAGTAGGTATGAAGGCAATATAAATGCTTTCCTAACAGAATCATAAATGGGTTAGAAGTAGAGACTCTCGAGACCATTATGTCCAAGTTCCACCTTTGCCCCTCACTGAGCTGTGTGACATTTGGCAAGTGACCCTTTCTGTGCCTTAGTTTCCCCATCTGTCAGTCAGGGATAATAGCAGCACCCAAATCATAAGATTGCCTTGAGGATTCAATGGGTCAATAGATGTGTTAAAATATAACTAAAACACTTGTAGGCAGATAGCTACACAAATGTCAGCCATTATTGTTCTTGAAGTTGTCAGGAAACAGAACAAGTTACCTTATAAATTATCAAAGTCATCGAGGCTATATTAGGCGATCTTGCTCATTGGATGGAAGTCTAGGATTCATTTCTTCTCTGAAATGAACAAGAAGGGAAAGATAAGATCATGCCTGAATTGTTCCCGTGACTCTGACTCTGTGCAACAAGGGGACAGGAGAATGGTGACAGTGGGAGTTCTCCCCAGGTGAATTTTTTTTAGATATAAATTAAAGCATAAGTAGTACCTCCCAGAAAACTTAAGAGTGAACAGTACTTAAATGTCAGTCCCTAGATGTGTATCATTTCCATTTTGCAGCGGCGTGAGAGCAGTGTTGTGAGTTCTAGTCCCAGAGTCTGAAGCTGTGCACAGGCAACACATCTTCCAGGCTGGCTTTTTGGTGTTATCATCTTGCAGTGCCATCACGGATCTATATCCTCTCCTCGTAAAAGCAAATCAATGCACTTAAAATTATTGGCATATCACAAGACAAATCAAAATGTATCCACTTTCGCAATAGAGCCCTTAAATGCCGAAGGAAGGCTAAATTTCCTTCTCCCTCTTACAGGTTTTTTACCTGCATCACTTTCAAAGCAATTACTATAATCTTCCAATTGATCTCTTGCCTCTGTCAACAAATGGTGTTTTACCATTTATATGTCATGTTTCAACCTTTTTTAGCCCTGTGTGTTGTTCAGGGAAATAACTGAAATTTTTTTACTTAATGTGTGAGGTTATTTGTAACTGTGAAATACTGGATACTCTTAAGTGGACACGTGTATTGTCAATACCTACTTAGTGTATGCACTGAAGCTTGACATTGCAGTGTTTATAAAAAGTTCTTAGACTCTGAGTGTATTCAAAATATGAATGCTGTCTTATGTACAACTGTATTCTCAGGGTATTGTGTAGTTCCAGGAACATATATAATAGGTACACAAAAAAGTAACATGACCGACCCGATTGTTGAACATTTTCTAAAGCAACTAAAATAATAACAATAGAAATAGTTCTTGATGTTTCTTAAGGTCTTTTTTAACTTTTTAAAATTTATTTCTATTTTTATTTTGAGAGAGTCCCACTTAGTCACCCTGGGTAGAATGCTATGGCATCAACATAGCTCACAGCAACCTCAAATTCTTAAGCTCAAGTTATCCTCTTGCCATCAGCCTCCCAAGTATCTGGGACTATAGGCATGTGCCACCAAGCCTGACTAGCTTTTCAATTTTTAATGGAGATGGGTCTTGCTCTTTCTCAGGCTGGTCTCCAACTCCTGAGCTTAAGCAATCCACCCACCTTGGTCTCCCAGAGGGCTAGGATTATAGACATGAGCCATTTTACTAGGCCTTAAGGTGTTTTTTTTATAATTCACTGTGATAACTAGTGATATAAGTAGGTATATAAGATAATATGTAATCCTCACAATAAATCTAGGAAATCAGTATTATTCTCATTTTTGAAATAAAGAATTGATATTCAGAGGCAAAATAACTTATACTATATCATACAGCTTTTTAAAGAGTAAATTATTGACCCAACATGAGATGTATTAGATAATAAAATCATTGCCAGTAACCACTCTGTTATTACTACCCAAGCATTGCAGAGCAGTGAATGACATTAATGGAGTCCTAATACTTTTAGCTTTTTTCAAGTTGTTGAATTATTGCCAGGGATTGTCTTAACAATAAGTATGTCAAGACCATTTATAGAACAGATGAATTTGAATTTTTAATGATAAAAACTAACTTTATTTCTCTTTATATTTAGAGTACAAATAAAATTTCTCTGAATGACATAGTTAAAGAGGTAAGTCAGTGGGCTTGGAGACCAGGGTTCAATTCTTGCCTTTTTTACCATGAACATTAATAAGTTGCTTAATTTCTCTGTGCCATTGATTCTTTCTATGCAAAATGTAGATATTAATAGGCTGTCTCTTACAGGACTATTACATAGACAAAACGAATGAGTATGCAGAAGGAATTTGCAAAAGCGTCTGGTTTTTAAGCACTCTATAAGTATTAGTTCTTACTGAAGATTGAAAATAGCTCCCTTAAGAGGCAATATAGAATAGTTCTAGGACTGCCTGTGTTTGAATGCAGTCATTAATAGATAGGTGACCTTGGAAAGCTTTTACCTCTTTGTGCCTCAGTTCCCTAACTTGGAAAGTGGGAGTATCTCTAGAACCTACCCAACACATTTCTTGTAAAGAGTAAATGATTGAATATATGTAAAAAGCTTCGAATGGTGCTTCACACATAGGAAGCACTAGCTACCCTTACTGTCAATCTTTGTTACTGTCACGCCCTCCGTAAACGCCTGTTCAAATCAGCAACACGTCCCATCTGTCCTTGCCTTAGTGATGCCCTTTGCTGAGCGGTTCATGAGTCCCCTGGGTGCTTCCATGTGTGTGATAGGCCAGATCTGATGAGGGCCTGCTTCACTATTGGGGACTATTCAATTGTGCCCCTGTGACCAGGGATCTGCATTCTCTTCCAGATGATGATTGTTTCAGAGTGAGTCTTGGAATTGCTGCCACTAAAGTATATTTTTGTTGCTGCCTGCATTAGTTTCCTTGGGATCCTATGACAAATAACCACAAAATTGGTGGCAGTATTCTAATATACTTCTTGGAGACAAGAAGTCAAAATCAAGGTGTGATCGGCTGTGATCCCTCTGAAGGCTCCGGGGATTCTCCTTTCCTGCCTCTTTCAGGTTCTGGTAGCTTCATTCATTCCTTGGCTGTGGCTGTGGAACTCCAAGCTTGGCCTTTGTCTGCACATGGCTTCCTGCTCTTCTTGTGTCTTCCTCTGTGTGTCTCTTATAAGGACTCTTGTTGTTGGATTTAGAGTCCATCTGGATAATCCACCCAAGATTCTTATTTACATTCACAGAAGTCCTTTTCCCAAATAATGGACCAGTTCTAGGAATTACAAGGTGGACATTTATTTGGGGAGGGGCATCATTCAACTCATTACAGTGTTGTAACAAAATGCCATAAATTTGGTGGCTTCAAATAATATAAATTTATTGTCCTACAGTTTTGCACTTCAGAAGTCTGACACTAGTTTCACTAGACTAAAACTGAGACGTTGGCAAGGCTATATGCCTTGCTGGAAGCTCTAGGAGTGAATCTTTTTCCTTCCCATTTCCAGCTTCTATACACTGCCCCTGTTGTTCATGGTCTCCTTCCTTTGCTTTAAAGCCAGCAACTCTGACCTTTCTTCCAAAATATCTGTCTCTAACCACAACTAGAAAAGATCGTCCACTTTTAAGGACTCATACAGTTAGATTTGGCAAAGCTAGATAATCAAAAATAATCTTCCTATATCAATTTCCCCAAGGTCCTTAATTTAACCACATCTACAAAATCCCTTTTGCCATACAAAGTAATACATTAAAAAATCTCAGCAATTAGGAAGAGAATGTCTTAACAGATCATTATTCTGCCCACCACACTAGTCCTATAACCCAGTGTTACTTCAAAACCATCCTCGAAGATAGATTTGAAGACCAGGGACTTCTACTGCCCTCAAAGGATTTGGCAATAGTGTCCTCATCTACAGAAACCTTCAGATAGCCCCAAACAACCAGACATGTGCCCTACCAGGGTTACAATCTCTGTAACACTAGTCATCTTGGCTCATCACTATTTCTAACATAAGCTTCTGATAAAACCAGGACTGTCTGAAGAGATTCTGTTATCAAAGTCCTGTTTTGACTATGTCAGAATTGTTCCTCCAGGTGCCATGATACTAGGACATTTGTCCTCAGGATCATCATCACCCACAACAAATTGCTCCATCCGTGTTATAGTTCTTTAAATGCTTTGAGATAAACATCTACGTAAGGGGCAAGATGGCCACTGGGTTGGCTGTTTGCTATTACACTCCTGGCATCTCCCAACTCATAGACTCTGAACTATTAATCTCTCTTCAACAGCAGTTCGTTGCTAAGGCTAACAATAGGCCTCTATTCTTTCCATAGAAGTTGTACTTCCAGATTGGGCCTTAGGTCATGTTCATCCTGGTTTAACTCATCAGGTTTTAAAAACTGGACTTATTATAAACTGAGCTCATTGAGAGTAGAATGTTGGCTGGGAAGGGTAGCGGAGTGAGGGTTAAGTGGGGATGATTAATGGGTATAAAAAAAGTTAGATAAAATAAACAAGATACAATATTTGATAGTACGTACAATAATGTGTAGTCAATAATAAGTTATTGTATACTTTAAAATAGCTAAAAGAGTGAAATTAGAATGTTTGTAACACAAAGAAATTATAAATGCTTGAAGTGATGAATACCCTAATAACCTTGATTTGATAATTACACACTGTATGCCTACATCAAAATATCACATGTACCCTATAAATACATACAACTATTCTGTACCCATAGTAATTTTTAAAAATTGAATTGTGGACTTATTGTAGATTTTATAAAGCCATTTCCTTTAAAAAGTTTATTTTAATAATTTAACTGGACTTGGTTTCTGTTGAATGAAATTTAGAAAGCTGACTAATATAGAAACTTCTTCAATCTGCTCAGTAAGCTAGACTTTATTATCAGGACAGGCTTAGTCTTCCAGTGTAATGTTAATTCTCTTAGACAAATCCCTTTTGCTTCCATATGTTGAAATATTTTAATTGTAGTATTGCTTTTTTCATCAAGCTGCGTGATCTAATATGTCATTTCCTTTTGATGTTTAGTTTGTATCCAGACTAATTAGATCAAAAAATAAAAATAAAAACAAAACCCACCAGAATATTTAGTTGTTCTAAAGCATGCCAAAAGTGGAACAATAGATTGGCTACATGAGGTCATAAGGATGACATTGAGATCTGTTGACTTTCTGCACTTTGATCAACCTTTTTGGATAACAGTTTCTAGATGTTTTATTGTGACAAATAAGGAAGGGGAAATCAAATATCATATGCAAAACATTTATTGTACCTCTCATTTGGCAGGGGCTTAACAAATACCTGATTGTTGACAGTGTATAATGAACTTTTATTAAATTATCATCTTTTATGATGATTTAATATTTTCATTAGTAAGTTTCAAAGAGTATTTTCAAAGAGATCAAAATTTTGTAGAAAAATCAACCATGTGGTTCAGAATATTTATTGTATATAGTTGGAATGTTATGAAGGACAGGCATGAAGCCTCAATAGTCTAAGTTTCAGGTCAAAACTGGCCTATCTATTGGTTGAGCATAAAAATATGACTTGTACTTTTTTAAAAAATTAATCTTTTAAGTATTATGAGCTAAAGAGCTGCCTAGTGAACCAAATAAGCTTAAGTGCTTAATTTATTACATTACCGCTTCTTTAATCCATAAAGATCATCCTTGCATCAACCTCTCTCTCGGGACAGAGAGCCAGTCCTGGGATATAAATCTTAAACATTTATAATTATATAATTATATAATTCTGTATTTGGGCTGGGAGGCCTGTGTCACATGTTCCAACCATGAAAATAAAAATACCTCAAAGTATTTAAAACAGAGAGATTTTGGTTATGCCAGCGATGAGAGAGGGAAAATTCAAGTAGTATATTTGTAGGCAACCCAGAGGTGAGCAGTAGCAGGAAGCTGCTATCAGTCCTAGGCTGCAGAGGCAAAAGAAAGATGTGTTCATGAAATGTTACTGAAACGTAAACTGAAATCTCTGGAGAAAGCTTGAAACATATCAGACCTGTCTAGTGTTAACTAGAGTCCTAGGGAAACCTATTCATGACTGATGACAGCACCCAAGAATCTAAAGAAGTAGAAACTTTCCGTGATTCCTCTTTTTTCCTGTCCCTCAATTTCCTCTAGGTCTCCTATTGGCTGAACCCAATCACCCATTTAATCAGATGCTGAGTAAATGCAGTGTGTGAGAATCCACTCCTGTGAAAAGTACAGCAGAAGACTGAAAAATGATTCTGAATGCTAATAGGCACCGGACTGGCTCTTAGCCCAGAGAAGTTTTATCAATTCTCAGAATGGACTTGGTTCTTAGAAAAGGCTCCATAAAGAAAGAAAGAAGTATCTGGTAATCCTAAGATTTCAACAAAGTATCTTACTCTAACTCCTTATATCCACTCTAGCATGAAATCCTATTGATTTTCTTTTATTCTTCCCTGTCATCCTCCCAAATCTTCCTCTTGAATTGTTGCAGTAGCCTCCCAATTAGTTTCCCCATGTTTTATATTGTCAAAAAATTGATGGGGTACAGCAATCAAAAATCCTTTTCAAGTTAAAAATTGGAATATTTCTCCATTTATAATTTAATTCTTCAGTGCTTTCTTGTGGTTCCTGGAATAAAGGCCTTTTATGGCCTGGGGTCTGCCTACCTCTCCAGGCTCTTCTTTGACAACTCTTCTTTCATTCCATTTCAACCATTCTGGGCTTATTCTGGGTTTATTAAAAATTCTACCTTTTGGTAGATGATCATTATTTATCATAGTCCTTCTAATTGCAATTTCATCATACCTGGACTTAAAAACAAAAAATTTCCAGCAAACATGCCACAATTTTCTACATCTCAACAAAAGCCAAACAAAATCTATGAACTTCACTATAAAAATTGATAGTATCTATATGAAAGAGAAAGAAAGAGAGGAAGGGAGAGGAGAGGAAAGGAGAGGAGAGACAAGGAGAGGATGGAAGGAAGGGAGGGAAGGAGGAAGGGAAGGATATTACCATTTTGCTGGCAGATATAAAACTTAAATAAATGAGATAAATCATGTATCTAAATAGTACAAATTTCATATAAACATTTGAAATTTGAAAGTGTAAGATATATTAAAATGTGATGTATAAAAAGTCATTATTATTATAGTTTATAGAACTATAAACAAGGAAATATGTAAGTTTAAATGATTTCAGGAAGAGAAACAACTCCCTAAGCATTAAATTAGTAGAAAAAAATTAAGAAAAACATTGAATGAGTAACAGATTTAACCTAAATAAATAAATAAATAGTCTTAATAGATTGAGATCCCTTGATAAAGAAATAGGGAATACATAAACACTCTACTAATAAGAGGATAAAGAATATACAGAGAAAATATTCACAGGAGAAGAAAAATTAATAGATATTTAAGGGAGTAAGAGAAAATGTTGTACCTGTAAATAGTTATTACAAATATTGCTCTCCTAATATCCTCTTGAGTATATTCAAGAATAACAATCCTTTAAGATTATTTGAGCACATGGGCAGCACCTGTGGCTCAAAGGAGTAGGGTGCCGGCCCCATAATACCAGAGGTGGTGAGTTCAAACCCAGCCCTGGCCAAAAACTGCAAAAAAAAAAAAAAAGATCATTTGAGCATATATTAAGATCTATAAAGACCCATATCCTATGACTTATTTTTCGAATTTTAAAACTACTTTCTAGAGAAATAATCCAAAATTGATACACACAATTTTCCAAATGAGATACCCCAAAAGTTCAGAAGGAGAATGAGGTTAGAATATTTATTTGCCTATCTCCTTGCCATAATGCCACCAGTTGGCTGATTCATACACTGAAAGCCAAAGTTTTTACTGGCCAACTTTTTCAGATTCTGCTAACATAATTCCCTGTGCTTGCTGACTGCAGCGCCAGGGCTGATTATGTTTTTCTGCTTCTGTTTATTAGTTTCCCCTAGCTCTACCTTTACCATTCTAAGTATCTTCATCATTAAGCTGCCTTAGATAAAGCCACTTGAATACGCTGTTTCCTGCTGGTCTCTTCATGGTAAACCCATAACATACCATATATCCCCTATTAGTAAAAGGACAGAAGATTGTTCAATAAAGAATGTTTGTTTTCCTAGTACAAACAATGAGGCCAGATCCCCTAACCATTTCATACTTTAACTCTATTTCTTACCCTTACATCGCTGCTACCTCGCCCACTATAGGCAAATGAGTGAGAGGACTCTCATCTTTTTCATACAACCTTCATGCCAACCTGAGGTGGCATACTCAATACATCTTTTTATAGATTGCCTGTAAATTAAAAGTAGATGTCCAGGTTCAAGGTAGGTCTACAGGATAAAATCCTGGTTAGATTGATTCTTCAGTGTTTGTGCAGCTTCACTGAACAAGAGCCTCAGTGAACTTACTGTGGTTTTAATTAATTTTTAGATGACCATTGACTCTGCTTTTGACTATCAGCCTTTTTGAGCATTTATATTTCAGACATAATCTTCTTAGTTTGTTATAATTTTCCTTGTAAGTTAACTCATACTGATATATAGCTTTTATCCAATAGAGTATATTCATTCAAATCCTAATATTGGGGAAGTTCTGTCAAGATAAATTTTCTCAGTTTACCTACCTCATGACTCAGCAATTCTAACTGTAGATGGCAATTCAGGATAAGTGAATATAGTACATACATATATACTAAAACACATGTACAAACACTTTGGGGAAACATTTTCATGGTGGCATTAATAGTCAAACATTAGAATCAATTTAAGGAATCAAGAGTAATTGTAGTGTGTTCTTACTCCTTTAATCACAGAGATTAAAGAAAGAACAAAACACTAGTTTCTACAACAGAACAGATGAACCAAGTTATGTTGAGTGGAAAACCCAGGCATAAACAAATTGCATATTGTATGATTCCATTCATATGGATTGAAGAACAAGTAAAAACTGATATATGTTGATAAAAGTCAGAATAATTATTGTCTCTGGTAGCAGTGTTAGATGTGGAGTGGGGTACTGAAAATCTTCTATAGATTGACCTGGGTGGTAATTATACGGGTATGTATATATGTAAAAATTCATTGAGCTACATGCTTATTATTTTTGCATTTAATTCACCTTAACATGCGATTGTTACCTCAACTTTAAAAATTTGTTTAGACAATAAGGTTTAAGTTGCTTAGCATAGAAAATACCAGATAAGTAACATGTTTGTGAATTTTTCTTAAATAATGCTTATTTCTACGGAAAGTGTTACATATAATTTTATTTACATATACAATTTCCTCATCAAATTTTTACAAAATCCATAAAAGTTTCAAAGATGTTCAATGAATTTCCCAAAGAATTAAATAAATAGCTTCAATAGTATAGGGTGGGGTCAGGGTTCAAATCTGTTTGATTATTATCTTATAGTAAGCCCCCTGGAAACAAACTCTAAGATGAAGAGTAGCTTGTAGTGGGGTGATTGGGAAGTGCTCTTGAGACCAATCCATGAAGATGTGTGAGAAGAGAAGCAGGCTGAGCAGAGAGAAGTGCGGGTGTGATTCGGTTGCAACAGAGGTCTCGGCCAGTTTTGTCTTCCCTCTGGTGGTTGGAAGCTTTCTCAGTTCACTTCTTTCAGCACTAAGTGACTGTATGTTCATGGTTCAGGGCAATCCCAAGAAGTCTGGGCACAGCTCAGGCACAGAATTTAATGTTCTCCCTTGATGGGTTTCTCCTTTCTGAAAATGTTCTCTCATACTTTCCATGTTGAATCAAAGTGTATTAACTGGTTCTTTATGTGAGTAAGACTGCAAATTTTTATGAGTCATTCAATCCTATACCGCGGGCGGGAGTCTACTCTCAAGCATTGCACTTGTGTGTGTGTGTGTGGGTATTTGTATGTGTGTGTGTACAGTTTATAGTCTTTATCTGCAATAGAGTTGGTACATTAGGAGCTATTTGAGCATTCATGGAGGCAGAATCTTTTGGTGTATTTTTGACATACATTTTTTTCATTCAATCATTCGATAGTTTTTTTTTAACTCCCACTGTGTGTCAGGTTTGCTTAAACTTCTGATAATGAACCGGTAAGCCAATGAAAGAATTTATCCTGTATTAATTAAGGAAACAAAACCAATTAAGAACACAAACTCACTAATTATGCATGAAAATAAATTATATAGAGAAAGTAAAAGAGGGTAAAAGAAAGACATTGCACTCCAGGTAATGAGGGGGTTGTTGTCTGAGGAGATGAAATATGAACTGAATCATGATGAAGAGAAAAGGAAGTGTGTGGTCAACTGTGGAGTTACCTCCTTCAGAGAGTGAAGATGTCTGAGGTGAGCCCTCAGTAAAGGTGGACAGTTAATTTGAAAATTATCCAAGAGAAAATAGTTCAAGTTTGGAACTTCTGGCTTAGTGAGTTCAGCAAGCCCTGTTAAATTTGAAGGGGTTGTCACAAGTCACATTATTGGCTTATTTTAATTTCAGTGGAGAAAGCACTGGAAGATTTTAAGTAAAGCTGACATAATTTATATTTTAAGTTAAACATAGAATGACATACTTTAGAAAAAAAGATTAAATTGCTGTAAAATCTGGGTAACTTCTCAACAACAATTGTTTTGGAATTTCTTCATCTCAAAGTGGCAAGGTGGGAATGTACCTGGTAGATTCAGACGACAGAAGGTCAACTTGGCTCAGGTCAAGGGCTGACATCAAACAGAATATTGAGGTAGGATCATGGTAGTCTAAAAGGAGCCTTGAATGAAAAACAAGGTATAGTATATTTTGTAGGCATTGGGCAGACAAGACAAATGTTTGCAATACATCAGATCCAGACCAAGTCTGTGTAGTGGCAATAAAAATGTCAAGATTTCTGTTTCCTACGGTATGGCAGACTGGAAATTCTGAAATGTCCATATGATAGAAGCCCAGGTTCAAAGAGTGGAATACAGATTGTTTTGACTTGTTGCATTTCTGGTGCTAATAGAAAATTGAAGTGAATTGCTTAGTGGAGATGAAGTTCTGGAACTCAGAGGAAATCCTACTGGGACATGGAGATTTAGTTCTTGAATCAACAACACCACATTTTGTCTCTAACAGATTATAGCCACAAATAACAGTGATCTGACCACTAAGCCCTGGAGTAAAAACAAAATAAGCTACTAAAATTTATACATAATAAATCATCAGAAAAGGTGGTGGACACACAAACTTCAGAGAGGGAGAGGGAGGAAGAGAGAGAGAGAGAGAGAGATCGATCTTTAAAATAAGCATTAAATTAGCACTTACCACTGTAATCTTTTTTCTGTCACCCTCAGTACAGTGCTGTGGCATCACAGTTCACAGCAACCTCCAACTCCTGGGTCTAGGCGATTCTCTTGCCTCAGCCTCCAGAATAGCTGGGAGGCTCCCATCATATTATCACTGTAATTTTTTGTGCCTAGCATTTGGCAGGTATTTACTTAATATTTGTTGAAAGGGTCCTAAGAGTTGCCAATTAGATTCTTCTTTGTTGTAAATTATTCATAGACTATAAATTAAGCTACCACAATTTCTAATTAGATATAATTAAAACTTTCATTAAAAATCAAAGAGTTCTCAAATTATCAGTAACACTTATTTAAAACCATGTGAAATTCAGCAGGTCACATTTTATGGCATTTATTTTACCTATAAAGAATATTCAAAGATACTTAGATGAAAGTATAAACCTCTAGCTTAGATCTTATATATAAGTCATAACACTAAAGTGCAGATGACCAATAGAATGATGTCTTATAATAAGAGCCTTGGTTTAATATGTCCATTCAGTCTTGCTTGGAAAACAAGTACAATAGTCTTGCCTGTCTCAAGTACAACAGTTGGGAAATTATAATTTACTGAAAGACAATTACTTTAACCAATGATATTCCATTTTGATTTCTATCATCTAGATAGTTCATGCGATAATCCTAGCATCACTTTGAGGTTATGCCTCATCTATCAGGCTTGGTATTATTGTTTATACCAGTAGTTCTTTAGAAAGATGATTACCTGCCTTTCCACACTGAACATTTGACACTGTCTGATCTGAGATATTGTTGTTTGTCACACTTGAAGAAGGAGGAAGACCCGACTCTATTGACATCCAACGGGGAAGGGCAGGGATGCTTCTGAATAACTATAAGGCTCAGGACAGCCCTTCATAATGAAGAATTATCCCAAATGTCAGCATTGTTGAGGTTAAGAACCTCTGCATATCAACATCTGTGGTTCCAGAATTGACTCAGGTCAATACCCTCTTTCATGGTAATTAGATTCTTTTAGCCAATGCTGAGATGTTGAGGTATCTTAGGCTTAGAAGTCTTTCTACCTGCATCACTTACAGTACTGGACACTTTCCTTCAAATACACTGTTCTCCTGAAAATGTGCTGCAAGCTTTAACATGTTTTGTATGTTTTAATCACAGAATTTTGTTTTCAAAAATCTAAAAATTAAAAAATCTTTAAAGAATCTCTCATCACATTTCTCTTACTAAATACACTTATAATGTATTAAGGCATTTTATTCATGTTCTTTAATTTTTTGTCCTTTCTACCACTAAAAAAAAGTTTCAAAGTGATGAGTATCAATTGAACCTAAAAATCTGTGAGTGTTGGCAGATCTATTGCTTCTATCTTTCTAGCAATTTTAAATCCATGATACCTGTGATTCTCATCATTAGTGTCAACATTTATTATTTCCATGTTCACTCTTGTATGAAAGACAGTAATTTTTAAACTCCTTTTACTAATAAAAAAGTTTTTAAGTGCCAGCTCATTCCTACTTTCTAATTCTGTCACACTTAGCCCCTTGTCCTACCTTCCTATAAGCAACACACTTATAAAACTTCTAGAGCTAAAAAAAAATAGTCAAAAAGACATTGCCCTAATGTATTGAAATAATTGTATAAACATCATCCTATTGACAAGGACATTGAAACCAAATTCTAGGCTGTGAGGCAGCAAGCCATGTGTCAGATTCCAGTGCTCTTTTGTGAACAGATGTATAGAAATTCAAGTCTGACATACAAAAGTCCGCATGGGAGTATCAGTGCACTCTATCTGGCAACATAAATCTTTTAAAACTTGATTGTATACTATTGGGAATGACCAGTTTCTTTTTGTCTTGACTAAACTTTGCTGAACTTGCCCTTTTGCTATTGTCCACCTAACTTTCCTAAATGTGCACTTGCCGTCATTTACAACCCACAGTCTTTCTGATGAGAATGCAGTCAGAGCCCCTCCTATTTAGCTAGCCTCTACTGTTGGTCTCTTGTCATTCATGATCAGCATGACACTTTGAAAAAAATTACATTGAGATTATTCAATTAAGGGTTAAGTCTTTAATCTCAAGATAAGACAAGAAAAAAATTTTCTTTAAAATATTGGCTTCTATTTTTGCCTATTAAAAGCATCTTTCAATGTAAGAATCTTAAAACTAAGGTTAACAATTTAACCTAAAAATGCATACAATAAAAATTAATTAAAAAGAATGAAATTTTATTGCCATATCAAAAATTTTTTTCAGATAAGAAATGTAAGAGAAGTGCAGCTATGTATCCAAGACCTATGTCTCTGTCTTTGTGCTGTATATACTTCTCTGCACTTTTTGAAACCGACTTCTCATGTCTTATTTATTTTGTAAAAGGGTAGAGAATAGTCAAGATTGAAATATCTAGGACCAAGATGTATCTCTCTTCTTAAAATGAACAAATACTTTGATTTGTTGAATATTCATGAATATTTCTTAGGTACCTGGTACACGGTAGGCAAAATGAGGTGAATAAAATGTAAGATTTCCACATCTAACCAATGTAATTCAACGCCTACATTAAACTAGGTACTGTTCTAGGTGTCAGGGGTATGACAGCAAACAGAAAAGACAGAGTCTCTCATCTAATGGATTTTTATTCTAATGGAGGACATGATATAATTCCTAGTAATAAGGAGCTTCCAAAAAAAAAAAATCTACAAGGAATATAGGAACCCAAATTCAGAACTTGTCTCCATTTCTAACACTCGCTGACTATACGTAGTGCTATAATGGCTTAACCAATTATAATTACCTATTTCTTTTTCATTTCTTTCACCAGAACAGTAATTTTTAGACTTTTAAAAAATCAGTAGAGCCCTGTATATTTGTGTGTATAAGTTCTCCAGGCAACAGATAAAAATACAACTTTTTGTTTGAATTGGAAAGCAAGAGCCATATACCCTGATTGACTAGCATGATTCCCTAGCTTAGTATATGGGTAGCAAAGTGCCTGTGAATATAAATCCTTGATGAATGAAAAAGTGACATGTATAGAAAAAGGAGTGCATCAGCTGTTGAAGCAGTCTAGAGAATTTTATAAAAGAAGTGAAACTCAGGCTACCATGAAAGAGACAAGTTGGCTTCACTGTGATGGAAAGAAACAAAGTGAGGTTGTCTTGAAACACAGTCTGCAGAGAGGAATGGGCCATAAAGTAACAGGTGCACAGGTGATGGCTTCAAAGGTCACTGGGTCAAGAGAAGAGGACATTTATTGACAAATAGTTATGCTGATACTACGTGAGGAGTGGATCTTTGAAGATTAGGTACTAGAAGGGAGGAAACTGAATTTCCCAGATGTTGAACAACTTCCCCAAGTTTGGTCTTCAAATCTCTGTTCTTCTATCATGAGTATTTAAATCTATTTTGTAAACTGTGAACACTGTGCATACTTTACTTGTGATTCTTAGGTCATTTTACAATTCTCTGAGGTGCATAGAGAGACCATTTCACCGGGGAAGCACTGAGCTTTGGTCAAGTTCTCTTCTAACTCAAAGATTTATGATTATTAAGCTTAAAGGTGAGCAATCATTGTTGTGCATTTATTTATTCCTAGTTAAATTAGAAATAAAAGTTCATACGATCATTCCTTTTTGACTGGTCATATTCAAATAATCAAATGTAGTTTATCTTTTCAAAATAGAATTGCATTAATAATGTTCAATAGTACTTCCAGTCTATTTGAGACATAACTCATGAGGAAAATGGACTTTGAGAAGCACTTAGGAAGGAACAGTACAGCAATATAAATCGTATACATGTCCTCCTAGGAAAGCATTTATGTTTAAAACTCTTACAAATCATGTTTTATGGTATTGGTTTTAGGAGGAGAGATGAGTATATTACTGTACATATACTTTTATGGCTTCACAAAGCTTAGCACTGCTAAGATATATAAACAGGTCATTGTGTCAACCAAATGACTTCTCTTCCCCTAGTGTAGGTTTTAAATATCTGGTCTTGGTAAACACTTGCTAGCTTATCTTTGTCCTGATTTAGACAATCCTGAAAGAGATATTATACCATGCTTAATCAGCAATAATTAAAATATAAATTAAAAATTAAGAGCCAACAAACTTGAGTCTCACACAATTTTAAAAATGAAAACTTTACCACTTCAGGAATTTCCCAAGTAGGAGTGAGAAATTGTTCACCTGTTAATGAGTCCAATTGATCTGCTTTCTAGGGATTCATTAACTCTTCAAAATTCTCTATAACATACATAAAAGATATATAAACTACTAAGAAACCAAATAATTATTGTCTGGGAGGGGATTTACCAACATCTTCCAAATAACTTAGCAGATTTACTCAGAACTGAGTGCTAATTCAGTTCTATTGAGCTCAACAAGTATTTGCTAGATCCACTACTACATACTGTGTATTAATCTAACCATAAAGAAGATAAACATCAATTATGTCTTACTTTATTTTCTCAAAGAGTTTCCAATCAAGACAGGAAGTGAGACACACATAAATACCTAACCAGAATCCAGGACAGAAGAGATGTATAAATAAACTGCTATGAAGAAGCCAAAGGAAAACAACTACTACCTACAGTGTAGAGGAAGGCAATTGTGGAAAGATTAATGAAGATGGTTGTATTCCAGTATCTGAGTCTCTACAGGTAAAAAAGAGTTAATGAAAAAGCACTGCAGATTTAGGGAAGAACAAAGGCAAAACCCTTGAGATATATTTTTGGATCCTTCCCCAGCAGTGTCTAATCTTGTCAATTTCCTCCCTAGTAAGAATGACTCATAATGGGTGAGAATATGGGCGAAGTAAGTTGAAAACCTGGAAAGGATTCACCCGTTTAGATGCCATTAAGAACATTCATGATTCATGGGAAGAAGTCAAAATAACAGCATTAATAAGAGTTTGGAAGAGGGTGATCCCAAACTTCATGGATAACTTGGAGGGGTTTAAGATATCAGCAGAGGAAGTACATGTAGATGTGGTAGAAAGAGCAAAAGAACTATTATTTATTTATTTATTTATTTAGGTTGCAGCCATCATTGTTGTTTGGTGGGCCTGGGCTGGATTTGAACCCGCCCAGTTCAGGTGTATGTGGCTAGTGCCTTAGCTGATTGAGCCATAGGTGCCAAGCCAAGAACTAGAATTTAAAGCTAAGCCTGAAGATGTGAGTGAGTTGCTACACTTTCATGATAGAACTTGAACAGATGAGAAATTACTTCCCTTTAATGAACAGGAACATGGTTTCTTGAGACGGAATCTATTATTGGTGAAGATACTGTGAACATTGTTCAAGTGACACCAAAGGATTTGGAATATGCCATAAACTTAGTTGACAAAAGCAATGGCAGGTTTAAAGAGTATTGACTCCTATTTGGAAAGAAGTTCTAGTGTGAGTACAATACTGTCAAATGGCATCACATGCTACCAAGAAATCTTTCATGAAAGGCAGAGTCAATTAATGTAGCAAACTTCATCACTGTCTTACTTTAAGGAATTGTCACAGCCATCTCCAAACTTCAGCAACTGCCACCCTGACTAGGCAATAACTATTAACATTAAGGCAAGACTCTCCACCAGCAAAAAGATGATAATTCATGGAAGCCTTAATTGACCATTAGCATTAGAATGTTAACTTGGTGAAGTGGTAGCTAGCATTTAACAAGAGCCTGCTGAGCATCAAATATTAGTAAAAAATAGTATTTTTAAATTAAGGTGTATAAATTTTTTAGACATAATTCTAATACACACTTAATAAACTGGAACATAGTATAAACATAACTTTTATATGCACTAGGAAACCAAAAGATTTGTGTGACTTGGTATACTGTGATATTAGCTTTATTGCAATGGTATGGAACTGAACCAATAATATCTCCAGAGTATGCCTATTTATTATATGGTTCCATTTATATAATATTCAGGAAATGACAAAATTGAAAGTTGGAGAACCGTTAAGTGGTTGACAAGAGTTAAGAATCTGTGCTTACAAAAGGACAACATAATGGGTCCTCATGATAAAAATATTCAGTATTTGACTGTGGTGGTTAATCCATGAACCTACACAAGTGATAAAATTGTATAGAACTAAATACGTATCCACCAGCAAAAGTAAAATGGGGCAAACCTGACTTAAATTCGTGGCTTGTCTCAGTGTCAGCATACTGCCTGTGACATTGTACTCTAGTTCTAGAGATGCTACCACCAGGGGAAACTGGGTGAAGGGTATGCAAGCCCATATAAATGTACATTGTCTCAGAACAAAAAGTTTTCAAGCTATATAGCTTCTACTAGTTTGCTAGGGCTGCCTCCACAAATACCACACACTAGGTGGCTTTAGCAGAAGACACATATTTTCTCTCATTTCAGGAAAAGAAAAGATTACATTGTCAGAAGATTCGGTGTCTGGTGAGGCCTCTGTTCCTCCACCTGCACATTCAAATCTTTGCCTTCCCACTCTGTTCTCACATGGTTTGTGTCTCAAAATTCTCTTCCTATAAGAACATCAGTCATGCTAGATGACCTCACTCTAAAAACCTAATTTTAATTTAATTAGCTTTTAAAAGATCTTATCTCCAAATCTGGTTATATTGGGAGATTAAGGCTTTTAACACATGAATTTTAGGGGACTACAATTCAGCATATAGCAGATCAAAGACTATAAAAGTCTTAGCAGAAAACAGGGGGACAGCTTCATGACACTGGATTTGATGATGATTTTCCTACATCAAAGTCGGACAATTAACTTTGTGAACTTGCCTACATGCCTCATTACAGAATATCACTGCAGTGACTGGATGGCCAAGAGAAGTACTGCAAAAGTGACGGCAGTGATATTCAGAAAAGAGGTCTGAAGCACCTCTTCAAGGATAAATTCGCACACTTAACTGTCCTACCTCAGATATATAAATTATATATTCCATTTAGATATAAAAAATCTGTTTCTTGGTATTAATATACCTATTTTTTATATGACAGCAAATTTAATCATCCAAGCATGATAAGATAATAAGTGTTCCCATCTTGTTGCTTGGATACAATGGCATTAATATTCTTGAAGTAATGAAAAAATGGAAGCAAGTTATTTTTTCCTCTAAGTAAGATTTGCCTCTAATGGAGAATTTTACTTGCTATTCTTTTAATACAAAATATATTCTGTGTTCTTCATGTTACACGTGAGTATTAGAGTTAATACATTGCTTGACCACATATATAGCAAAAACATATTGTTAAATAAGTTTGGAAAACATTACGTTGGCATTGTCTAGCATTTTCTATGACTGAAAAAAAAAATCTTATGTAATCATTGGTAATTTTTCTCTCTGAGCGGGAGATACAATAAATATAAGTTCTCAAACTATTCACTCACTTTAAGGCTTATTTTTTTAGCTGAACCACCTCAGGATTGTTCAAACACTACTGAGACATGATACAGTTTGGGGCTGGGAGGAATGAGGTGCAGCATCTTACTCATGAGGAAAGTGGACACATCTTTATGTTGGCTTTTCCTCCAAAGAGGTAGAAAAAGCAAATGTTGGCTTTTTCTTCTTTAATAAAAATGTTAGTGTTTGGGGGTTGACCCCAGGAAAAACTTGAGAATGTTAACTTGGTGAAGTGGTAACTAGCATTTAACAAGAGCCTGTTGAGTATCAGATATTTCGTCTTATTAGAGAAGAATCACAGAGTGGTGAAAAGGGGGAAATATATGGGATTGGTAAAGCTTAATTGATTCATTTGAATCCTGCTAAATTAATTCTGATCACTGTAGCTTAAAATACAAGCTGTAGCTTAGTAATTTAAGCCCAGATTCTTCAAAATAGAAAAAAAAAATAGAGCCAAGAAGATAAAGCCTAAAATATAATTTTCAACGGTAATAGAATTTGAACTATATAAGAATAGTCGAACAAGAGATAAGAAGAGTTCACAGAAAAATACAAAAGATCATGCCACTGAAATGGAAGTCAGTGGAAATATAAAGCTTTAATTGAAAGCTTAAATGAAACCTAAACTGGTCAAATATCCTATGTTCTAGAATAGAGAACAAATTATAAAGATGGCATTTTTTTCTAAATTGAACTGGTGACCCTATGCAATTCCAGCTAAAATCCCATTAGGGATATTTCTGAAATTTGACAATATGATACTAAAATTTATATGAGAGGGGCTAGCACTGCCAAGATGCTATAAAAGAAAAAAGAGGGGAAAGGAAGACTTGTTTTTACCAGACATAAATACCTACAGTGGAGCTATAGTAATCAAGAGTATGAAATTGATGCAAGGATAGAAAAATTGACCAACAGAACTTAGGAAAGATTGAAGCATAAATAGAACTTTGATATATGAAAGAAGTGACATAGTAGATCCATTTTAAAAAGAGGGGCTCTTAAAACAGAGAGCTTAAAACACTTGGTTAGTCATTTAAAGGGAGAAAATTGGCTTCAGTTCATGTTATGCCACATAACCAAAAATCAGTTCGAAAGGATACTTCAAGCCTTTTGGAAGAAATCATAATATAAAATATTTCTCATCTTGGATAGGCTAGACTTTTATAGTAAGATACAAAAAAAGTGATAACCAAGAAAGAAGATGAATTTGGTAAATTATTTTACATTCATATCAAGTATTGTTCATTCACAAATACCTTAAAATGCAAAAATAAACGTACCATATAGAAGATATTTATAACATACATAGTAACCCAAAGAAAATTAATATTAAGATGTATATCCAATGTACCATTTGCAAAAACTGATTAAGTCTTACGTTGCTAACCTTTGGAGAAGATGGTAGTCAATACAATCTCTTCTACATTGCTGGTGACAGCATAAATGATACAAGTTGTTTTAAAAACAACATGGCATTTTCTATAAATTTTAATATTTCTATATTCCATGACTCAGCCATTCTACTTACAGTTTTTGACCCTCGGCACTTGGATACAGTAATATGATAGCAGTGCTCCCTGACATAGGAAAACAACTGATCTGGAAACAACCCCATGCTCTTGATGAAAGGATGAGTCCGTGAATTGTGCTATCTTCACAGGATAGAATATTACCCAACAGGAAAAACTTAACTACAGCTAAATGTAACAATAAGTGGGGATATTAGTATAGTAAGTTTGAATGAATGAAAAAAGCATACTCAAAGCAGTGCATGCAAAAGATTACACAATATATTCCTTATTATGTATAAATATTGGTATAGGAATACATAAAACAAGAAAATAAAAAACAAAATTCTCAAGAAAGTGGGTAGGTTTGGCAGGAGGATGAGTAGGTAAGTAAGAATCTAGGTTAGGGCCGGATATACTAGTATTGGTTATTAGTAAAGTTGTTGTTCTTAGTCTGGGTGATCTAAATGTTATATTTCCTAAAAATAAATGAATAAATAGATAAATAGGCAGGCAGTGGACCGTTTACATACTGTTGATGATTAAAATTCTGTATGCCTGATTTTCATAAGGATAATAAAAAATAAAATGACATTTTTGCATTTTGATGACCCTACAGTCTTTGCAGGCACTGTTGTTAGAATAGAAATCAGCTGACTTTCGAGCAATCCTGCCTTCCAGTGCTTAGGAAGGCTTTCTGTTCTGCTTCTCCCACACCAAAAAGTACAGGTCTTTGAGAACTCTCCATACAATTTCAGCATCACAAACCTTCCTTGACATGTGTAAAAAGAGAAAAATTAACAAATGCACAACAAGGCCTTCCTGTGTGCCTGCTAGAAATATTTTGAATGTCGTTAAATGTCATTCTCTTTAGAAAATCTTATTTTCGTAGTAGTCTTTCTGCACTGGAACCTGTTGATCACTAAATTTAACTTTTTCATTTTTTCAGATGGCAAAGATCAAATTCACCAAAATGGGATTACCTCCGGAAAGGATCATGTCACTGAAAGGGAAGTCAGTGGAAATAGATCGATTTTGATTTTGACCATGCTGAAAGCTGTGACTTTCCCCAACCAGTTTTGGACTTCAGTCATCTCAAATAGTAGTAGTAGCTGAAAAGAACTAAACTGCAGTTTCCATGAGTCACTGATGTTCATCACAATTGGTTTCCTGTCAAACTCAAGTGGCATCTTTGGCCTCCTTGGAATGCATTCAAATGTTCCTTTTTCTAACAGTGTATATGCTTGCTTTCCTGCACACTCACTTTCCACTGGACATGCTCCAACCTCTATGGGTTAGTATTTTAATAGCTACCTTCCTTGGGCAGGAAGTAGCTAAAGCTACAATTCATTCAGACTGGTAAAAAAAGGTCTTTCTGGGAAGTACAATCTCCAAGTCAATTGAGAAAACCATTCAAATAACAGAAGGATGAAGAGAAAACAAAAGAGTTTAAAAAAAAAAAAGAGCCAAAGAATTTTATTTGATTGGGAGATGATTTGCAGTCTTGCTTTTGCAGTGTTTCTGACAAATCTAAAATGGAAGTAAATGACCAATTTTGATTTCAATTAAAGTTCTGATTATCATGGTCTTCTGCTCAAACCCAAGGAGTGCCCTTAAACAAATCAAAACAAAACAAGCACCCTGGAGGCCAGATGGGATGAGTATTGCCTAAGAACATTCAGTCTAATGAAGGAGAAGACTATTTGCATTAATTAATTAATTTATTTACTCATTTATTTATTATCAGATATCTTCTTTTTATGAGGCACTGGGTGTTTTTGAATCAGTTTGAGGCACAGTCATTTTTCTCTGAAGACTTTATATCTAATAAAATTTATACCCTTACATAGATAAACGAAGATTTCAATCTGTTGCTGAGCACAGAAAAATAATTTTTCAAACACTTGAAGTTTAAATATCAAACTCATAAGAAACAAATTTAGACATTTCTTTCTTTAGAACTTTTTTACCTTGTACTTAAGAATTATATCTATAAATCAAACTGCCTTAAATTTTAGAGGATTAATAAAGAAATGAAATCTAGAATATCTTTATGACTCAACATTGCTGAAATATGTTTTTAATGTTTCTGATTTAATATCATACAAATGATGGAAGAGGGAGGAATTCAAGTAGAGCCCATTGTCATCCTGAATATAATGTTATCCTCAAAGAGGATCGCATTTCTGAGAATCTACAGATGTGTAGATTGAACAGTGAGGCTTCCTTGTGAAACTGTCATATTGTCATTTGTTTATTACTAATAAGTTTTTTTACCTTTCAAATTCCTTGAAAGCCTATGAAAACCTGTTGCTACTGTTGATTGTATCTTTAGTATCTTAAAGTAAAGAAAAATACAAAACATTTATCCAGGTCAGAAAGTATGGCCCTTTGATTTCTCCTAAGAGTTTTTACTTGCTGTGATAATTATTTTAAGAGAGCTTGAAGGATTGTTTTGTTGTCGTTAAAAAAGACATAGCTAAAACAGCATTCACAAATACCTGGTGTGAAAATAATCAGACCACAAATCACAATGCTCTCATCAATGAGAGCCAATTTTGTCACAACTTAAAAAAATTCTAAGTATAGAAAAATAAAATGTGTAAATTGAGAGAAGTTTAAGAACCAAGTTTTAGCACAATATGTTGGGTTTCTTGTTTTATCTTCTTTTTATTTGTCTTCATTGACAGGGCAATGTAGGGACCCACTCAAATAGAATCATGCTGCCCAGGAAAGAACTCCTGCCAGGGAAGGAATGAAGGTGCAAATCCCCCCCCAACTCCTATATTCCCACTGCCTGAACCCGCGCTGACATGCTTTTTGAACTCAGACGGCTCGCATGAAATGGACAAAGGCCACCTTGCCCACACAGAACCTGCACTCCTTTTCCTTTTGTTCATGTCTCCAAATTACCTCTCATTCTGGATCTGAACCTCTCACTCACAGTCGGCCCTCAGATTTAGAGTTCACTGTGTATTTTGTGTGATGAAAGAAATGAATGAGAGTACAGAACCAAACAGTAATGAAAATAAGATACTTACTGTTATATGATCTTTGACAAGCCAATAAAAAACATTGAGTGGGGTAAAGATTCCCTATTTAAAAAATGGTGCTGGGCAAACTGGCTGATGACCTGCAGAAGACTGAAACTGGATCCACACCTTTCACCACTAACTAAGATAGACTTTCACTGAATTAAAGATTTAAACTTAAGACACAAAACTATAAAAATACTAAAAGAAAGTGTAAGGAAAACACTTGAAGAAATTGGCCTGGGCAAAAATTTTATGAGGAGGACCCCCCGGGCAATTGAAGCAACATCAAAAATACACTACTGGGACCTCATCAAACTAAAAAGCTTCTGCACAGTCAAGAACACAGTAAGTAAAGCAAGCAGACAGCCTTCAGAATGGGAGGAGACATTTGCTGGATATGTCTCTGACAAAGGTTTAATAACCAGAATCCACAGAAAACTCAAATGCATTAGCAAGAAGAGAACAAGTGATCCCATCTCACAGTGGGCAAGGGACTTGAAGAGAAACTTCTCTGAAGAAGACAGGCCTACAGATATATGAAAAAATGCTCATCATCCTTAATCATCAGAGAAATGCAAATTAAAACTACTTTGAGATATCATCTAACACCAGTAAGATTAGCCCATGTCTCCAAATCCCCAAATCACAGATGCCGGCATAGTTGCAGAGAAAAGGGAACACTTCTACACTGTTGGTGGGATTGCAAACTAATACAATGGCTTTTGGAAAGCCATCTGGAGAACACTTAGAGAACTAAAAATAGACCTACCATTTGATCTTATAATTCCTTTACTAGGTATATACCCAGAAGACAAAAAGCACACTACAACAAAGATATTTGTACTAGAATGCTTATTGCAGCCCAATTCATAATTGTTAGGTCATGGAAGAAGCCCAAGTGCCCATGGACCCAGGAATGGATCAATAAACTGTGATATACGTACACCATGGAATACTATGCAGCCCTAAAGAAAAACAGAGACTTTACCTCCTTCATATTTACATAGACGAAGCTGGAAAATATTCTTAGCAAAGTATCTCAAGAATGGAAGAAAAAGTATCCAATGTACTCAGCCCCACTATGAAACTAATTTACAGCTTTCATATGAAAGCTATAACCCAATTATAGCCCAAGAATACAGGAGAAGGAGAGAGGGAGGGAAAGGGAGGAGGGAGGATGGGCAGAGGGAGGATAATTGGTGGGATCACATCTATGGTTCATCTTTTAAGGGTACATGTGAATCTTTCTAAATGAAGAATATAAACATTTTAACACAATAACTAAGAAAATGCCATGAAGGCTATGTTAACCAGTTTAATGAAAATATTTCAAATTATATATAAAAATAGCACACTGTACCCTATGACAGTATCAATGTACACAGCTATGATCTGTGTACAAAAAAAAAAAAGAAAAAGAAAAAAAAAAGAAAATTCCAAGGGAAAACCAAACACATACAGAAAATCATTAATTCATTGCCTACGTATTTATTAAGTGATATGCACTTCTTAGAAGTCTAAATATGGCAAACCAAAAATCTCTACCTTTCTAGTAAATAATTCTGATGAAAGATAAGGTAAACAAACGTGTAGACATAAAGCCTAAAAGATATGGAGTTGGTTGTAATATCTCTGAAAACTAAAATAAATATCAGACCCACCAATATAGTTTCTCAAATAACTTTATAAATTTGTCCCTTTTATGGTCCTCAACATAATTTGTGTTTACTGACTTGGGTAGCTTTTAAAAATACCTACTAGCTCTGTTCAACTTAAATTCATGAAAAATCATCAGTATTTTGCTGGCCGTACTTTCTCAGCACTTAGCATAATATCTAGCACATGGAAGCACTCAAAGATTTTTAAATAAATGGCTAAATCAATGAATGCTAGGGAAATAATGACAGTACATTTATCTCAAGAAATACAATTTAATAATAAAAAATAATAATAGCAAGTAGAATAATATTGAAAATATTCAGACAATAATGTTTAGGGGAAAGCCAAACGTTGATGCTCAATTAGACACAAAAAATGATCTCCAAAAATCTCCGGTTTTTTTAAAAAGAGGTAACATATACAATGCTTTCTTTAGTAAATATAAATTATATTCCTTTCTAGGTTTTCCAGATTTTCTGAAATGACCAGGTTTTCCATTTAAAGGTAATGAATTAAAAAAGACACATTAAATGAAGTTGACAGTAGGTCCATTACAGAGTTTTGGGGAGGTTTTAATAAGATTAAAAAAGATTAAAGGATTATAGCTTAAGGAGATTATGACCAGTATGCTAACTCTATCCTCTAAGGGAAATGCACAAGATTGGTCCTGACTCTGGATGGTGCCAGGACTTTCAATATTAGAAGTTACAACTACTAAAATAAATAAAGTTTTGAGAAGTACCTAGTCCATTTTATTTAGTAAATTCTAACCTACAAGGAAAATGGGAATTTATAGGCTAAGGGATTTTGATTTATTTAATAGTCCAGTTAAATTTTTTTTCATTCAACATGGAGTCATTTAAAATAGTAGTAAAAACTTTCATATAACATAATTACCATTCTTATACTCATAAACCCACTGTCCTTGTTTTCCTGAAAGATACTCAGAGTTTTGTCTAATTAAAATGTTTCTATTGTGCATTTAAATTCTGGGTATTTTTTTCTTTTTGAGACAGAGTCTCACTGTTACCCTGGGTAAAGTGCTATGGCATCATAGTTCATAGCACTCTCATACTCTTGGGCTAAAGTGATCCTCTTGCCTCAGCCTCCCAAGTAGCTGAGATTACAGGTGCCTGCCACCATCCAGGCTAGTTTTTCTGTTTTTGGTAGAGGTGGGGTCTCACTCTTGTTCAGGCTGGTCTCAAACTCCTGATCTTACTCAGGCTAGTATCAAACTCCTGAGCTCATATGATCCACCTGCTTTGGCCATCTAGAGTGCTGGGATTATAGGCCTGAGGCACCACACCCAGCCAATTCTAGGAAATTTGATAAGGCTTGCTAGGTATAAACTGACAAAAACAATTAATTTGCACTCCTTTTTCCTCTCATCATTATTTTATGAACATTTTCAAATATACCTCAAACTTGAAAGTATTTCTCAGTGAACATTCCTGTATACCTATACTCATTTTGGAATTAACATTTTATTTTATTATTGCATTTCTATCGAGCCATCTTTCTAAAAATGCATCAGTCCAACAAATCTTATTTCATGATGCCTTTTGAAGGAAATGACACAGTTCCTCTATATATTTCAGATGCATTATTAACTACAATCGAATCTTTGTCTACAGTATTTTCTTTTTATATAAAACTCAAGCAATGAAATGGGCAAATCTTAGGTATACACTTGTTCAATTATGACACATGACCCCCTGTGTGTATGTCTTCTTTCACTTAGCATAATGGTTTGACACTCATCTATATTTTTGCATGTATTAACAACTTATTTTTTATTGCTGAAAAGATCACAGTCTGTTGATCCATTCTTATGTAGTTGGTTAGCACAGAAGTTGATTCATAGAAGCTACCATCATGATAACTTTTAATAACTGAGTATGGTTTGATTTTTAAGCAAGAAATATGAGACAAGTATAATAAAAAATGGGTAAGGGGAGGATGTGCATGGAGAGGCACAGATTCTCAAGGAAAAACTTTCTTCTTTGTCATGTTCAGAAGAGGTAGCACAAATTAAGCAGTTTTATGAACCCATGAACATAAGTCCTCCCAGCCTCTATCTACTGTCCCCAGTAAGATTCTGTCAGAAAGAGCACAATCAAATGAAAGAAAAAAAAGATGTTGTTGGATGACTGAGACTGTGGAATAGGAATGTACAGGGTGCATATCATTTGACCCCTTCTCAGAGGTGCGCTGCTGCAGCCAGGGAGAGCTCTCCACACAGGCATACCACCTGCCTATAGCTGGAACATCTGCTGACTTTGGGCAGACTTATCAACTAATTACCAGAAATCCCCAAAGAGGCTTGGCCACTTAACTGTTGGTGAACTGTGGGGGCCTTTTGATGTCTGCTCTTGGCATGCTGAATGGTAATTCAAACAACGGTAAAAAGCATCCAGGGCACTAAAAAGCTATTCTCAATAGATTAAAGCTTCATAGCTGTTCAATGACAAAGGTCTTTCTATATGTATTCTCTTTTCCTTCTAGAGTAAATATGTAATCAGCCTGTGTAAATAATGAGAGAAAATTACTCCAGTAGAAAGGGAACCACAGAGTTTTATGATTTGAAGGCAAATAAAACAGAATCAGATGAAATGAAATGCCCAATATGACAGCAAGAGAATAGATGTTTTACTAGAATAAATTTCTCATCTCAATATCCCTTTATAAAGTTAAAAAGTTACCAGACATCTTTCTTCTAGGCTGTTATTTGTAAGTGACCTGGATGGTATTGACTCCTGAGACCAACCTCTCCCATCTTGACTTCCTCCTATTAAAAATATCACCAAGGTTTATAGGAAAAAGAAAATGTAATGTCCTGGCATCTTGCAGGAGAGAAGTGAGGCAACAGTGGAAGTGTTGTTAGGATCTAAGAAAGGTCTAAAACTTAGTCACAAGCCTTAAGGAATTTATACCATAATTTATAAGAAATTAATACATGAGGGGGACTCTGAAAAATGTAAAGAAGTCTGAATAAGGACAATTGGAAAAATGACAAAGCATAGACATTATTCAGAGGAAATTCAGACCTAAGGAACTGATTAGACTTACAATAGGCCCTAAAGAATGGGCAGGATCAGGGCAGCACCTGTGGCTCAAAGGAGTAGGGCACTGGTCCCATAGGCCAGAGGTGGTGGGTTCAAACCCAGCTCCTAACAACAACAAAAAAAGAATGGGCAGGATCTGCCCAGGGGTGGGGAAGGAAGAGAGAGAGGGGGAATGAATTTCATTGGAGGTTTCCATACTGTTTCCTGCTGTTCCCACATACTCTGGAGATTAAATGTTAAAACAGGTACAATAAATTCATTTATAGAGATTATTGGGTGGTTTATTAACTCAGATATTCACTTCGCTCTTTGTACTATATGTCACTACAGAATTTTACAACCTTTGAATAATTAAGCAGTGTTTATTTCTGAAAGAGAATGGCTATTAGAGACAATATTTCTTGTTGAATGTGTATGAAGTATTTCAACCTCATTGTTTTGTTTTAGGTGTACAGTGTAACTACAGCCTTGATATAGGAACATTCTTTTTTGGTCTCTCGAAGAATTTTCCATAGGGGAAAATTTTAACTCATAACTCTTCAACAGAGCTATGTTTTTACCTGAAATGACTGAATGGACATCTTGGAAGTCATCTTCTGAACTCCCCGACTCTCTTTTCATTTGAGGTAGTTTCCTTGACAAGCTGTTAAAAAGGGCGAAAGTGAGGAAGAAAAAGAGGAAGAAAAGATAATACTAAACACCTCTTGTAAATCAAGTCTGGATGTTGTAGAACTTTTGTCAAAATTCATTTGGGTCTAGATTTATGGATTAATTTCTGAGTTCTCTGGTCTGTTCTACTGGTCTATATATCTATCTGTATCTGTTTTTAATGCTATTACCATGCTGTTTTGATAACTACAGTCACTTGAAGTCTGGTTGAACAAAACCTTTAGTTATGTTCTTTTTAATTGGGATTGATTTGTATATTCAAGGTCTTTTGTGGTTTTACACAGATTTTAACATTTTTTTCTGCTGCCAGATAAATTCCATTAGCATTTGAAATAGGATTGCATTTAATCTGTAGATTTCTTTGGACAGTATTGTCATTTTAATATTATTAAGTCTGATTCATGAGCACTGGATGTATTTCCATTTATTTGTATCCTTTTTAATTTCTTTCATCAGTGTTTTATATAGGAAAAATCATCAAATTTATTCCTAGATATTTTTGTAGCTATTGTAAAAGAAACTGTTTCTTTGATTTGTTTTCAGCTAGTTCATTATGATGTACAGAAACAGTACTGATTTTTGTGTATTAATGTTATATCCTACAACTTTACTGAATTCATTTATTTGTTCTAAAAGGATTTTTTGTAGATTATTTAGGTTTTTCTATATATAAAATGTCATCTGTGAAGAGAAGTCATTTGATTTCCTCCTTTCCAATTTCAATGTACTTTATTTCTTTCTTTTGCCTAATTCTACTATGTAGAATAAAGTGGTGAGAGTGGGCATCCTTTTATTATATACAATCTTAGAGGAAAGACTTTCAGATTTTCCATATTTAATAAGATGCTAGCTGTGTAACAACATTGGTTTTGTCCGAGTATAACTAGGGATATCCTGTGTTTGCTAAGGGAGAAAAGGATGTTTCCCTGAATGAACTTTAGTAGCTGGCCATTGTGTATTGGCAAGAGCAGGAAGATTAATCATGGGTATGGACTTTGAAGCTGCTAGATGATATTAGCATAGAAAATACATTACATTTATAACAGAGAGATAATAAAACACTCTCCTGGAATACAGAATCTAACATCCCAGGAGATGATACACCTCTATGTAGGTGGCTTTAGATGCATAGAAAAAGTGATGGCTCATTTTAAGTAAGACAGAAATGCCAGAACTACCAAGATAATGATAAGAGGAGGGGATAAAAGACCCAGAAAAGTAAGCATTTTAGAGTATATATGCTTTGTGTGACCATACAACCTCCCAGGGGACACTCTTCCATACAATGAGCCAAAAGAATATGCTGCTGGCAGATCCCAGAATTAATAAGCTCAGTGGAGTCTCCTTTCTAGACTAAGGCTGATGATAGAAGAAGTCTTCACAGAACTAGGATCGTCAATTGCAGTGGCAAATAGGAAATAACAGGGGCCAGGTGCCAGAGAGTGAGTGTCAGAATGCAGGTAGGTGTACTTATTACAGTGAACATCTAGGTTCTAGTGACAGCAGAGTCTGGCTTACAGGAGTGTATGAAAATGGTTAAAGGTAAATGTGAACAGTTCCACTTCTAGCACAATAGTGAGGATCTGCATGGACCCACTATCCAGCTCCTTTCATAAAGCAGGCAAAAAGAGGAGTGAACATCTTGTCAGGGGTAATCAATTCTGCTCCTCATGTTGGGGCAGGGGTCCTATTATTGCATAGTGGAGAGAGGAGGAATACTTTTGGCACCTGTTTGACCTACTTGGGTCGTTCTTAGTACCCCTATTCCCATGTTTGAATGTTAATAGACAAGTTTAGCCACATTCCCCTGAGAAGGGTATAGGGATGATTGGCTCAGTCACTTTAGAGATCAGGGTCTAGAAACCTAGAAGGGAAATTTAGTCCAATGGAAGAATACACCATTCTCTTGGCGGGAAGAATCAACATTGTTAAAATATCTATACAACCCAAAGCAATCTACAAATTCAATGCAGTCCCTGTTAAAATACTATCATCATACTCTAAAGAACTGGAAAAAATAGTTCTTCATTTCATATAGAACCAGAAAAAACCTGTATAGCTGAGGCAATTTTTAGTAATTAAAACGTAGCTGGAGATATCACTCTACCAGACTTTAGACTATATTACAAGTACACAGTGATCAAAACAACATGGTATTGGTACAAAAACTAGAGACATAGACATATGGAACAGAATAGAAAACCAAGACATGAAACCAGTCTCTAATAGCCATTTGATCTTTGATAAACCAAACAAAAACAAACACTGGGGAAAAGAATTCCCATTCAATAAATGGTACTGAGAGAACTGGACAACCACATGTAAAAGACTAAAACTAAATCTGCACCTTTCACCACTAACAAAAATTAACTCAAGATGAATAAAAGATTTAAATATAAAGCAATAAATTATAAAAATTCACAAAGAAAGTGTGGGAAAAACTTTGGAGGATGCCAGTCTGGGAAAAGATTTTATGAAGAAGACTTCAGTGGCAATTTGCAACAACAACACAACAATAAACAAATGGGGCTTAATTGAACTGAAAAGCTTCTGCACAGCCAAAAACACAATAATTAAAGCATATATATAGTCTTCAGAATGGGAAAAGACATTTGCATGTTACAAATCTGATAAAGGATTGAGGATGAGGCTCTATTAATTAACAGAAAAAGAGCAAACAATCCCATCTAACCACTGGGCAAAAGACATCAACAGAACCTTCTCTGAGGAAGATAGATGAATGAGTAACAAATATATGAAAAAAATGCTTGTTCTTCCTAATCATCAGGAAATGCAAATCAAACCCCCCTGAGATATCACCTAACCTCAGTGAGAACTGCTTACATCACAAAGTCCCAGACTTGCAGATGCTGATGTGGGTGTGGAAAGACACTTTTACACTGTTGGTAGGACTACAAACTCAAATAGCCTCTTTGGAGAATCTTCAAAGAACTGAAATTAGACCCCCCTTTCATCCTGCAATCCCATTACTAGGCATCTACCTAGAAGAAAAAATACCATTTTATCATAAAGACATTTGCAGTAGATTGTTTATTGCAGCTCAATTTACAATTGCCAAAATGTGGAAACAACCTAAATGCCCATCAACCAAGGGATGGATTAACAAACTGTAGTATATGTATGCCATGGAATACTATTCAGCCATAAAAAGATGATGACATCTTTTATATTAACCTGGATGGAGTTAAAACACATTCTTCTTCATAAAGAATGGAAGATCAAGTACCCAATATACTCAATGCTAATATGAAGCCAGTTCAAAATTTAATTCATGCCCACATAAGACAAAAACTCAATTTGATTTAAGTTGGGGGAAAGGGGACCGGGGGCAGGAGGAGACTAGAGGAAGGGATTGGTGTACTCCCACATAATGGAAACAGTGTAAGGATATATGGCACACCTTTTAGGTGCTGGACATGACTACAAGGGATGCTACCTAACAGATCCAAATATTGTAACCTAGTTGTTTGTACCCTCACATTAACCCAAAATTAAACAAAAAGGGAAAATTGGTTAAAAAAAAACAACCCAATTAAATTGCCCAGGAAAAGATTATAACAGATGAATACTATCTGCTACTTGAAAACTTTGAATACCCAAACCCCCTAAATTCAGAGCAACAGAGACTAGTATGCAAGAGGAGTCTTGGACTATTGATTGTTGGAGATGCTCCTTCTTCCCCACCACTGAGTGTTCCTGTCCCTGTTTTGTCACTAGACAACTGGTTTACTTAATGAAGACTAGTTGCTCTGCTATTCTAAATGCACGGAAAAAAGGTTTACTTCCAAAAGAGACATCTAAAACCTTCTCTGTTGTAAAATGACATTGAAAAAGGTTGTTCCAAGTTTTATGCAGGTTGTCTTTTTATGGTATTTAAATTTCTAGCGTTCTGCTTACATATATAACAATAACAAAAAAACAAAAACCTGATGACAGAAAATAAAGTGATTCTTCTTAATGCTATAAATATTGAAAAATACCTCTGTCTCTATGAAATATTTGATCTTCTATTTTTTTAAGAGGACACTGAGATTCTCAGTTCAGTAATTTGTTAGTATTGAGCATACCCTCATCCCCAAGGGTAGTGCTCACTATGGTAAATAGCCTAAGTCTTTGATGCCAGACAGACCTTGATTCAAGGATTCATGACTGGAATCAGGTCAGTTGGAGTTGTCAACAGACTTTCGTTCTTTGTCTAAGAGATCAGGAAAATGAACTACTGCTTTCCAAAGTTTTTGAAAGAGGAGTCATGAGACCTGTGAACGCCTCTCCTGAGTACGTAACCAGCACCAAGGTGGCAAAGCTGAAAAATGAATAACTCATTTAAACCTTGAATAAAGTCTCATCTAAATCTATTCTTAAATTGCTCATGGCCTTGAGTCTGTACATTTTCTGTTTACTTTTTCATGCTTAATTTACCCTGGCTAGAATTTTCAGTTATTCATAACTCATAGCATGTTAACTTAAACATCCTGGCTCAGCACCCATTAGGGCGCCAGCCACATACACCAGGGCTGGCAGATTCCAACCTAGGCTGGGCCTACTAAAGAACAATGACAGCAACAACAAAAATAGCCAGGCATTGTGGTGGGTGCCTGTAGTCCCAGCTACTCGGGAGGCTGAGGCAAGAGAATCACTTAAGCCCAAGGGTTTGAGGTTGCTGTGAGCTGTGAAGCCAAAGCACTCTACCAAGGGTGACATAGTGAGAATCTGTCTCAAAAAACCCCCCATAAACATCCTTTTGAAGTACTGCCATTAAGCATGGATAGCCATAGTAATTTATGAGCACAGAGCAAGGGTCCCTTCCCAGATTTCTTTTCAAGACCCAGAGTTCTGAAATTTCTTGCCCAGACAGGCTCAACCCCATTCCCCAAGTCTGTCCTCCAAGATCTGAGAGCATCACCGGTGTGAGAGTTGGTTGCTAAGGGATGCTTATTGAGAGGATATGGTGGAGGTCTGTGCAGGCTCTGGGTCCATATACATATAAGACCCTTCCTAGTACTAGCTGGAGCATGGCACCACATGCCTAGGAAGAAAAGGAGGCAAGCTTTGGGCCCATGTGTTTACCCCACTGTACACTTTCAAAAATCATTCTGGTTTTTGGTTGTCATTTAGTAGTAGTGAGTGCTTGGTGGTGAAGGCCACAGAAACATCTAGATCATGCCAATATATGTTTATGATGTTTCAGCCTCATATGGTTCTTCAATGCTGTTTAACAAACCTTCCCAGTTTACTCCACAGCAGTGAATCTCCAAACTCTAATCTATGCCATCTGTCCACTCATTCCTAGTGCATGACTCGACTTCCATTTTTAGAGCAAAGAGAGAATTCAATTTTATTTCTTTTCTTGCCATATTTATTATATCTTACTGATTATTTTTACGTTCACCTCAAAGAATAGGAAGCTTAGAATCATCCTCATGAGAGGGACTTTGATGTTATATAAACTCAGGATTGATTCCTGTCTCTGATATTTATTATTTGTGTGATTAATTATTTGTCCTATGTATGATAGAGTTAATACTAATAATTACCACATGAGGTTGGTAGTGAATTTGAAGACAGAATACCCTAAATATTGACAACAAAATGCCTGGTGCATGCAAAATATTTAAAAGCTATTAACTTTATTCATTTGTAAGCTTCTAACTTTTAACTACATTGCAAAAAGGAAAAAAAAAAATTCTAAGGGAAACCCCTACATGTAAGCTGTGAATTAGTGCTACTAATTATAGCCACCCTTGGATCTGAGGAAGCATGTTGCTGCACTTGAACTCATACCTCAGGATGCTGGAGGTTTTGAATGCCTTATTCATTTTATTTAGTCTCCCTGTAGTATTTTTGGAACCAGCTGGGGTTGGCAATGTCATCTGGGTGGGATTCTCTGAGTCCATATATGTCTTGCATGGATCTGACTATTGGATGAACTAATAGTAAGAAATTTTTCTAAGTCCATCTCTAGCAGCTTGGACTGGCCAGAGCCTCAGGACAGCCTGAGTGAGACATACCAAGACTGGCCCAGCTTCACAATTTCTCTTCCTGAGACAGTCCCTTATTCTCTACCTATCTTACAGGGTTGACCAAATATAACAATGAACTCTGGTAGTCATTCCTGTGGGTCAGAAGGGTGTCCTAATGGGCAAATTTCTTCCCTTGGCTGGTAAAATATTCCTTTTATAAGGAATAATGATAGTGTAATTATTTATGGTGTGAAGGAGTAGTGTCACAGTGCTGACATGCTGATTTGGGGTAACTCTCATTTATGTTGAATGAAAAATTTGTTCAGACCTTTGGACTACCAGAGTTCACTTCTGATCGTTAGAGTTGCGCTGCCTGTGTGGCTCTATCAGTTGGTTCTCACTCATTTGCGTTCCCACCTCAGTGTTGTACCTGGTCCACAGCACCCAAAGGGTGGTAGCTAGAATCCTTTAACATATGGATGCCTTTTTGCTGGCACCCAGGATTGCCATCCCACCCACCCCCACCCACACATACATACAGGCTTTCTACCACGTGTGCTTGTCCTCTGGAGTAGCTAGCTACACCTGTCTCTTCCAGGAGCTTTTGTAACCAATCCCCGGCAGTGCTAATGGTCTCTTCTAATTGATGTCCTCCCATATGGTAATACTGGGCTCTCCAGGCTCACTCTCAAGATGTTGTGCATGAAGTATGGACATTCTTTGTGCAAATGGGATGGCTCTTCCCACTTTCCTCGTGGACCCCTCACTCTCCTCTTCCCTGGTGGTAGTATGTGAAAGGCAGAGGTGTAGTTAACAATGAAAGAGATGGGAATGCAGAGATTACACCCTAAGGGTCAGGAGAAGACAGGATTGGAAGATGTGTTGTTTGATATTCATACTACACAATTCTAAATGGTGAATTTAAATTAATCAAAAACCTAATTATCACTCACATTTCAGTATACCCTGGGTAAGACATCCACTTGTGGTCATCATCAAAGATGCAGACTAACAACCTTTGAGACGATCAATAGGCACCAATATTTATAGAGGGCACGATGACTGATGTAGCAACATGAATAAAGATGTAACCGGCATTTTAAAAATGGCATTAGGGAACAGACGAGGCAAGAAATTTCTATTATCTCAAAACAAAAAGGTTAGGAAGAATCATGGCATTATGAGTAACAACGTTGTTCCCTGAGCCCTTATTTGAAAACTTGATTTTGGATTAGAAACCCTCAGATTTGAGCCACTATGAACCTGCTAGCTAGGGACAGGTATGCCAAGGGATGGAGGTAGAATACAAAAGTAAAAATCAACCCCAAATAATCAAATAACTTCTCATAAAAATTGAGCCTACAAAGCAGATATTACAAAATACAGCAGGAAATCTAATGATAAGTAAACATTCACATCCATTAGAATAGCTATTATTTTAAAAAAGCCATAAAATAACAAGCATTAGTGACAATATGGAAAGAATGCAACCTTTCTGCATTGCTGGTGGAAGGTAAATAGTGCAGCCGCAACACAAGTGCCTATTGATTCACGAATGAACAAACAGAATAGAAAATTATTCAGCCTTAAAAAGAAAGAAAATTCTGATCCATGTTACAACCTTGAAGACATTATGGGCTGTCCCCAAAGTCTCCACATATAGGGAAAATGGGAAATTGTGGCTACATGCACCTTTACAAATAAAGGTGGACAACACATAGAAAATATTTGAGAAAGATTTTGTATCCTGAGTGAAATAATCCAGTCACCGAAGGACAAACATTGTATGATTACATGTCTATGAATTACTGAAGGAGATGGCCACAGAGGTGGGCAGCTAAGGGGAGAGAGGCAGGGGGAATTAGTGTTTAATGGATACAGTTTCAGTTTGAGGAGAAAACCTTAAGTTCTGAAGACGGATGTTGTGATGTAGCACAACAATGTGAATGGACTCCATGCCAATGAACTGTACGCTTAAGAATGGTTAAAATGGTAAATATTGTTTTATGTATGTTTTGTTATAAAAAGAAACATCAGTAGCACCCAACCTGCTTAACTTATTAGTTTGCTCTAACATCAGCGCAATCATATATAAAGTTTTTTCTCTCATATCATCTCGCGGCCACAAAATGGCTATTTCTAGACATCGCCGTATTGAAGGCAGGAAGAGGCAACAGGCTTTCTTTAGATTTTCCAATTTAATCAAGAAACATAAACCTCTTTAAAGGATATTCTGATATACTTCTCTCTCCTTTACTAAAGGAAATGCCCAACTTTACACAGTCATTGTTGGACAGGGAATGAGATTATCTCAACTGGTTCAGATCAATCATGATTTTGTCATAGGAGATGGAGAGGTGCCAACTTTCTTTTCTTCATCTCCCCTAACTGTCTGGACAATAAGCTTGGGTCAACATTCAAAGAAAGAGGAAATGGCTAGTGGGTATGTAACAAGAATCCGACACAGTTAGTAACAAGGAAAATGAACCCAAAAGAAAGTTTGAGACGCAAGGAAAAAATGTAAACAAAGACTTGATCAATTGTACTGTTAAATCTAACATGTGTTTTAAAAAAATCTGCTTTATAGTATTTGTTTAAAAAATGAATAGATGAATGAAAAAAATGAACAACTGAATTTCTTTTTACAGAATAACAAGGGGCTTATTAACTCGTAGTTAAGATATGATAGGGTCTTCTTCTTTTCATGTTAAAGAAGAAGACAAATATTGAATAAAAAAGATTTGGCTAGAAAAAAATTGTTCATGAATGCTGAGAATTTAAGAAAAAATGAACAAAGGAAAATAAAACAATACTGTCTCTAGAAAATGTCACTCCAAAGAAACCCTAAAGGCAAAGAAAAGAACAGAAAAAAATAGAAAATGTACCAATTAAAAGGCAGAAAATATCAGCTCGGACACATACACAAATCCATTTATAACGATCTGTAAGAGAGAAAAAGTTGAAAAGAAGTATAAGGGCGCACTTGTTTTCTGCCATCAAACTGAGATTACTGAATATGTTTGATAGAGTTGAAATCTGTTTATGGATTTCATCCTGATTGCGTGCTCCCTCTCTCCCTGAAATGTTTGTTCAACCCCCCTCTGTATTTCTGTGGTTGTTCGTTTGTACGTATCCTGAACATGTTGATCATTTTCATATCTTTAACCTTCATTTGAATTGGGGTGCCATATCTAGTCTTCTGTAATGTCTTATTCAACATTATGTCTCTAAGATTTATCCATGTATGTTTTCTTCATTTTCATTGATAAATAACATTCTCCTGCTTGAATAAACCACTTTTCACATTGGATATTTAGGGTTTTTTCTCCCGAAGTTTTTGAATGCTGCTATATATTGGCTTATACAAAATCTCCTTGCCCACATGTAGGTCCTTTTGGGTACATACCAACACATGAAATCCCTGGGTTTTAGCAGACACGTTCACATATTCAGCTTTACTGGACAAATCCAGGTATGCTCCAATGTGAATGTCCCAGGTTGTATTTCCATAACCAGCCATCAGCATTCTCATTAGTTTGCATCTATTCCAATCCTTGCTTGATAGTACAAGATGGCTTAATTTTTACCAGTCTTATGGGTGTAAAATAATTTCTAACTGTGATTTTAATTTGCACTTTCCTACGTTTCAGCACGTTTGAGTTTGAGCACCTTTTATGTGCTCATGTAGCATCTGGTTTTCCTGTTTCACAGATTTCCTATTCGCACCTTTAGTCCATTTCTCCTTTGGTTTGTGTAGTGTACTTCCTGACTATATATTCTGCATAGTATTTCTATGGGACATGAGCATTTCACATAACATCACCCTTATCTTTTCACTTTCCCTGTGGGGGCTCTTCTCTTTCATAGACTTTCCTTTTTAGGGAGGTTTTAGGTTCACAGCTCAATCTACAACATAAAAATACTTTGGCCAGTTAATAACCTTTACTCATATGTAGTCAATCCCAATTTTACAAATCTTTATTTTCTTACCTTATTTGCCAAATATGCAAATATTATTAGTATAAATAATTCCTGTTATAATATTGAGTACCACTTTTGGAACTCTATGTGACTTTAGATAACAAAGACTAAACCTTTTAAACTGATGTGTTTTCCTCTCCCTCCTACTCACAAGCAGTCCAGAGTTCCCTACGCCACCTTGCATGACTCCATGACCCCCTGAGGAGCACTCATGTCATGTGTCCAGGCGCTTTTTGGACTGTGTACAGAAGTAGATGTGGCTGTGGATGCCCTTCTTAGTCCCTACCGTTCTGCAATGATTACATGAGAAGATCCCAAATGAAGACCGTGGTGCTAGAAAAGACAGCAGGAAATAACTGAATGAATTCCTTAAATTCCTGTCATCAGAAAGTCCTCACACATAGTACGGGGAAAGGAGGTTGTAAGTAGTGAGAGCAATTCTAAATGAGGTCAAACAGAACATAAATTTCATGCTTAATAGAGTCTAGACGTGAAAGACAAGCGTGGCATGGACTCTCCTGATGTGCTTTACCACCCAAGGCCACTGTGTTCAAGGCTAAACAAGTAACTGGAAATGCTGGGATCAAACCTGGTTTGGCAAAGGTAAGTTAATTAAGCATAACTAATGCTTTTTATAACTAACTAGATCTGTCTGACAAGACAAGGATGATGCTGATTTGGAAGTAAAGCATCTGGAAGGAGGGAAAGACGTCCTGGGAAAGAGTTGAAAAGAAGGAAGCAAACATCAAGACCCACAGAGAAGGCCAGGCCTGGTGGCTCTGTCCTGTAAGCCCAGCACTCTGGGAAGCCAAGGTGGGTGGATTGCTTGAGCTCAGGAGTTTGAGACCATCCTGAGCAAATGCAAGATCCCTTCTTTACTAAAAATAGAAAAACTGAGGCAAGAGGATTGATTGAGCCCAAGAGTTGGAGGTTGCTGTGAGGTATGACACCATAGCACTCTACTCAGGACAACGGCTTGAGACTCTGTCTCATAAAAACAAAACAAACAAACAAAAACAAAAACACAGAGGGGATAAGTCAAAAATAAGTCCAAGATGTGGATCTTCCAAATAAATGCGGCAAGCTGATTTTGCACTGCACAATTTAGTGATATCTGCTGTGCAGGGAATCCACTTGAAAGTAAATTTAAAAATAGGTTTTCCGTTCATTTGCATTCTTTCCATTCTTTGCATCTCTTAAAATTCAATGTGAATAGTTAAGTTCCAGAAAGCAGAAAATAAATAAACATTGAGTTGGGAGGTAATTTTATAAAGGATTCAGAAGGATTCATGGAGGAAACAAAAGCTGCCCCAGGAGGGCAGGCTGGAAACTGAAGCTGTGTTCCTAATTAGCCCGGAGAGCTCTCTTAGGACCTAGAGGAACCTCCTGAAAGTACAGGTTCAGACATTTAATCCCGTTACTGCTTCTGTAAGGATACACATATATCTGAGGAGGTGATAATAATTTCTATGGTGAGGGGGGATCTTCTTCATGGAAGAAATTTAGAAAGTGATGGGCCGTAACATAGCAGCTACTCCCAGCAATCCTGACTTATCACAGCACCATGTCACGACTTCACTTATTTATCCCCTTTCGCACCTCATCTTCCCTTAGATTCTCCTCCATCTTTCACAAGCGTTTCTTTTTGCCTTCGGCAAAGCCTGGCAACTTGCAATCATTAAGCAGACCATTCGTGACTTCTTTCTCCTTTAATACACTACTATACTTCCTTTTTTGGAAGAAACGCTCTAGTTAATTAAGGGAATGACTTCATACTCATCAGGTTAGGCTCTGATGCTTTGAACAAAAACCCTGCAGAAGTTTAAAGTCACCTTAGTAGCAAGGTTAAAAGATGACATTCCTTACTAACTCCCTGAGCTCTGAGAATGTTCCACCTTCATTGATTATATGTGCTTAAAGTACTAGAGCTCTGGGGGGTGAAAGTATGTTCTCTACATTAGCTTACTCTTGAATTTCTACATGTAACTGAAAGCAGTAATGAAATAAGGCATCTGCTATAATAATTATATGGTAAGAAAAAAGAGAAAAGACCAAGATATATTATAAATAATTGCTATCATTGAGATGAGAATAGCCTTACTTGCTATTCCATATTCCAGTACGGATTAGGTGTAGGTATATCGATATGGTAAATGAATTTTATACTATCTTATTTAACAATTAGTTTAAGGTAGCATCTAATGTGCTGTGATTTTAGCAATCTTAAAATAATAGGATTTTTAAGTTAGATGCTAGGAGAATTTTTTATATTAGGATTATTTTTAAAGATAAAAAAGGAAGAAATATTGCCAAAATTGTTTTCCTTGGGTGTGGCTAGGCACCAAAATAAATTTATATCTGTCCTTTGTCAAAAGCAAAGTCAAAAAGTTCTTTACTACCTAGAAGGAAATAAACAGAAGCAAAACACACAGGTACAACTAAATAATTATTCTGGAAATGTAAATAAATTCACTATTGAAACAAATACATAGAAAGTTCCACATGCCCAAGGATGGGATTAGTTTTTCAAATACTCTCTCAAAGAGAACAACTTAATTAAATGCCAGGTAAATTAAAATGTTGAAGCTTAAATGGGAGATGAACTTGCAGGAAAATAAGGACTATCCAAGTCAAAATCCATTTGAAGGCAGAAATTTTGAAAGCTAATAACTGCAGGTGGATTTTGAAGAACAAAAAAAGAAAGAGTTTTGCTTTCCACCGTCTCTCGGGAGACAAGGCTTCTACTTCCCCAAATTGAGAAGTCTAAAGATGTGTCTAAGAAACCCCTCTTTCCTCAACTTCAAGACCAATTAATTATCTGGAATCTAGTCACAGAAAAAAGGAAAAAATGTTAAAAAAAAAAAAAAAGACCCTTGCCCCTGGACAAAGAATTTCCTTTGGAGCAATCTTCAGAATGCTCCTCTGAGCCCTCTTTTGAACTGGGTCTTGTTCTTATAGTCTTCCTTTGTTTCTTATTCTTTGAATCCAGTTTTAGCAAGAATACTTCATTCTTTTGTTCTTTGTCCTTTGAGTCCAGTTTTAGTAAGAATACTGCTCAGTGGACTCAGACAAAATCCCCCTCCCTCCATCACTCTGGCCTGCAGTTAGCAAGAAGCCTGTTAAATACGTTTGGTAAGAACCCCCTACCTTTTATGTTTCCTCTTAGCGATTTTCCACTCATAACTTCCCCATTCTGCTCACTGGCCGCAGAGCCCCTGCTGCCTTTGCTATAGTTAGACTTGAGCACAACCTTGGCCACCTATTGCAATAGTTCTCAACCAAGTCTTCCTTACAGTTTTAACAAGTGTCAGGGTAATTTTTTCCTTTAACATCCTAAAGTGTCCACAAGCCTAAGCTTGTATCCATCTGGAGTTAGAATACACATTACTTATATGATTTGAATAGTTCAAGTCAAGAATTTAACTTGAAGTGGCCTTAAGTTGGTAATGCACTTAGATAATTTCCAGAAATCAACTGTCTTTTCCTCTGGTACTAATCCCTGAAAGCAAAATAGCCAGAAACCCACAGCAAGCACTGTAGGACAACGAGAAAGAACTCCAGGGCAAGCTTTGTAGTTCTGGTTTGAAGGCTCAAAACAGGAATTACAGAAAATCCACATTTTCCCTCCTCTTTTCTGGGTTCTATTGTGCTCCACCCTGAGAGGATTCTTTCACAAAAGAGACAGCCTGTGGAAAACCTCAAAAGCCAAATTTCTCAGGGAGGAGCCCTTTTCCTTTCCGCTGGGCGTAGCTGCACTTTCAAGAGGGCGAAGAAAACCCTATTGCTTTTTATATCTCTCCGTCCTTGCTCCAGGAGGGCCGGGACGTAGGCTCTGTTTTGAAAGCGCATGACAGAGGGTGACAGAGTGGTTTGACGATGAAGCCCGCAGATAAAGGAAGCCCCAGGCAGCCAAAGTCCTGGAAAGACCTTGACGAGAAGGGAGCATGTGAAGGTGGTCAACGAGCTATAGGACTTACCTTTAACCTGTACCTGCAGAGATCTGATCTCAATTAGCTCATCAAAGATTCTGAGCGCTACACTAACAGATAAACTGGGCTGCAGCCTGAGTACTGTGGGGTCCACACTCATGACGGAGCAGAGAGCACTGCAAAGGTTTGGAGCGCTGGACTGACACCAGAACCACAGTCCACAGGCGGACAAGTAGAAATTGCAGTCTGAACCCACTAAAATGAGAATGCCAACATCTGCATAGAATTGAAACAAGACACCAAGTCTCTTAAAGTGTCTCACAGGATGTTTGAAATGAGTTGGTATAGAAAAAAATCACAAGCATTTCCATTCATGTGGGAAAAAACAATCTATAGATACCAAGCTGAGATGATAATAGTTATTAACATTTTCTGACAGAAACTTTAAAGCAGCTGTTATATGAATGCTTCCACAAGCAATTGTCAACACTCTTGCAACAAATGTTATATAAAAAGTTTTAATGAAGAAGTAGAAAATAGGAAGAAGAACCAAGTTGAAATTTTAGAGTGAGGAAATACCATAACTATCTCCCTCCCACAACAGAAACCTCCCTGAATGGGCTCAAGTAGGATGGAAAGAACAGAGAAAAGAGTCAGAAAGTTGAAGATAAATCAATATAAATTATTTAATTTGAACATGAAAAAGAAAACAATAATAACAAAGAGAACAAAATCTCAAAGACTGGTAGAGTGATACCAGAAGGCCTGACCATGACACTGGAGTCATAGGAAGAAAAAATTCAGAAAACTTGCCAACTTTGTCAAAAAAGAAATCTATATTTCTGTGTATATAGCACCTATGATAATGCTTGTGACCCAATGTAGGCCATCAGGAATAATCTGTTGAATGAACAAATAGCATGCTCCAGTACACTAAAGAGCCTGTGGAAATACTACAAAAGTTCAGTATAAATTAGCCACTTTAGTGGATTCAATATCAGTGTCTGAAAACCAATTTGATTTCTCTAAATGAATAACAAATATAAGGAACTGAATTTTAAAAACTATGTTTATGACAACTTCAAAACACCTTCAAAACTCTTAGCACAAATGTATAAAATTACTAATAATGAATTATGGGAAACAACCAAAATGTCTCACACTGATAGAACGAAAAAATGCATTGTAGGTTGGTCTTAAAATGTAATGCTTTTCAGGCGGTGCCTGTGGCTAAGTGGGTAGGGCCCAGTATGGGCCAGCCCCATATACCAAGGGTGGTGTGTTCAAACCCGGGCCTGGCCAAACTGCAACAAAAAATAGCCAGGTGTTGTCATGGGCACCTGTAGTCCCAGCTCCTCAGGAGGCTAAGGCAAGAGAATTGCCTAAGCCCAGGAGTTGGAGGTTGTTGTGAGCTGTGTGACACCACGGCACTCTACCAAGGGTGACAAAATGAAACTGTGTCTACAAAAACAAAAAAAAAGGTCATGCATTTCACCAGGGAAACTGAATGAAAGACAATTACTTATAAGCTTCATCCATTGAATCTTCCCAAACCTCATAGACACAAATATTATAGAGTGGAAATTTATGTTCATGAAATTCAAAAGTAGAAAAGATCTATCCGTAAGTAGTAAACTTACTCTAAGCCAAAAGGAAATGAGATTATTATCATGAAAAATGATGAAAATCTCTGCTGAGAAGTTGATGTAAATTAGAAAGGTCAAGGGGACTTGGAAAGAACTGGCTAAACTCTATTTCTTCACTTCAACAGAAGACACAGAGGTGCATCACTTACTAAGATGCTCTAAGCCAACATACACATTAATAACATTCTTTTGTATGGGCAACATTTTTAAATAAAACAAATGGAAAAACTGCAAAGTGAAATAAATTACTTTTTATAAAATCCCTGAAGTGAATTACTGTGCTTGTTTGAAAAGCTGCATCTTGATATGGGATATTAGATTGTAATTTTCCTCACTCTAGCATTCTAGTTTTTGAACTCTTGACTCTTCTCAATGCCAAATATCATTATAATATGTTATTTTGTTTAATACGTGCAATTAAAGGGGCACCCTGGAAATGTGGTAGTGTGTAATGTTTTCCAGATGCCGGAGGTGGAGAACATTATTTTATGGTGTGTATTTGCTCCTATTAAAATGAGCAATGGACTCCCCATTTTATAGACTCATGTAATATTAGAAATCTCTTCTCATTCCATTAAACTCTGTCTCTGGGTTTATAGGTTGAAAGTGAATTATAGTTTGGTGCAGAAATGAAGGAACCCCTTCCACAGTGCTGCCCCTTCTTTTAAGGGAATTTACTAAGGCATGAAATGGCCAGTTTTTGAAGCCAGAATTGTCAGGGCCATCTTGCTTCTTTTGTGCGGTTTCAAAGCTATCAAGGATATATTGGGGGCTATTCTGAGACGAAAGTGATCACTGTCTAGCTGACTAAAACATGAGTCTTAGTGGTGAGTAGAGACAGTTCACAGGAACAAATTATAATTCTACTTACCTTTTACCACATTTACCACATATACCTACTATATTTTCACATCTCAGCATTTTCTTTTTTCTCGTGATTTCCAAAACTTTGTTCTATCTTTTTAAAACTGGAAATGTAGCTTTAAATTTTCCTTCCTGGACAAATAGTTAATTCATACAAGATTCTGCGTGGATTACAGAATTTGATCCTGTTTTCAAATGATTTGCTTCTTTTGCTGTATCTTGTAAAACCTACTTTTCTTTGATAGTTTATAGTTATAAACAGGCATATTTATCTGAAGATTTAAATTAATCGCTATTTTGCATAACATGGTGGAAAATGAACTTTTACTTTGACACTGGTTAGGGCTACTGACTATATTTTAAGATCACTATATTTTGCAGTGAAAATAGAAGTAGCAGTGTTTTTATCACATAATACAATAGTTACAGTGTTCACGAAAAAACCACGCTCTGTGCACTTAATTCAACTTGGCGGAAAGGACCATTCCTTCTCTGGAGGAGACTGATACTATGCATAGAAATTTACGTATGAAAATATGCTTGCAGACCTCTTGGATATAAAGTTTAAAACATGCAAACTAGCCTGGATCAAGTTTTCTACCAGTAATCTGTGGGAATTAAAAATATTTAGAGCAGAACTTTAATAATTCCTATATAAAAACTCATACACATGTAAATGTGTATACATTGACTTAGTATTACATAGTATTTATGTATAAATAAATTGATTTATTCTTATTTCTTCCAAGCCGTTTGCCTTGAACAAGTAATTGAAATGAGTTCTGTCTGATTGAGATAAACTCACATAGTTGATACATGAAGATAGGTCTCTAAAATACCTAAAAATATTGAAATCTCTAAATCTGATTATTTTAGCTATACTCAGTCATGATAATTCAGAGCAAATGATTTTATTATGACATTTTTGTTTGTTTTGAGTAAATACTATTGGACTCTTACATATATGCACAGACCCATATTCACAGACCATTGATGTATTATGGCTTAGTGAATTTTAACAAAATAAATATATCCGTGTAACCAATACCTAGATACAGAGATAGAATGATACCATATCTAAGAAGTCTTCCTCATATCCCCTATCCCCTTCTCTTCATTATTCCATCTCTCCCAAAAGTCACTATCTCATTTTTAACATAGATTAATTTTTCCTGCCATTGAACTTTAAGTAAATGGAATCATATCATGTGCCCTCAATTATCTTTTATCTCACTCAACATTGTGTGATTTATCCATGCTGTTTTATTTTTTTAATCCATGCTGTTTTATATATTTACATTTTACTCATTCACATTCCTGCTTATTATAAAATATGATCTTAGGACATAATCGATTGTGACCATTAGCTATGCTGAAAACACAATATTAAATATTTAAATTCTAATTTGAGGGAAACTGGCTCAAACCCAGTGGTCTAACAGGCCATAAAATGGACCAAAAGAGCTATAAAGCTTGATTCCTTTGCTTTATATAGAAAAGATTCATTCCCCATCTCAAATCGCACACCTCTATTAAAAGGCTATTGGCAGTTAGCTTATTCCTAATTTAGCAGGCCCTGTTGGGTGGCCAGTCCCCATTCACAACACTATTTCCCTTTTTCACCTTCCTCTGTACAGGCTGAAAAGGCCAAATATAATTTTTTCCAATCATGGTTGCTGCTAAGAGTGATCCTAAGAGTCCCAACCTGTTAAATTTCAGAGGGAGTTTTCTGAAGATTTCTGGGAAAGCTTCTGCTTTCTTATTAAGGAGATAAGTGCAAGGGGAGAGAAGACTGATTGCACTCGTGTTCCTGTCTTGCTTCTGGGCGTGATTGCTGAAGCTTCAGCAGCCCTTTAGAACCATGAAGTAATAAGTATGAGTGTGAACAGGTAGGATGGGAAATTAGAAACTTCGATTATACTGTCGTGGTGCTGAACCAATTTTTAGACTCATTGTTAAGTACATTCGAAATTTACTTATGATATAACCGTTAATTGGAGATTTCCATTACTGCATCTGAAAATATATCTGATAGACCTTCACTTAGATATTTAAGATAGAACTATGCACTGAATGCATCTTGCTTGGAATTGTGCTTCACTTTGCATCAGTTTCTTGAAAATCAACAGCATCCTGATCAGAAGAGAAAAACTGATGTTTCCATCACATAGATGAATTCTGCTGATTTATCAAACACTCGAAATGCTTTCACATGCTTGGTTTCCTTAAAAAAAAGCAACACAAAACCCAAAAAACTCTGAATCTCATGCTATTGCAGCATAACTCAAAAAATTGTTCAACTACCATAATATTTGAGGTCTACTTGGAAATTTTGGTCATATTAAACACCTACCAGAAATCTCTAAAGGTCGGTGGACTTCAAGCATGATTATTATCCCAGCAGTAACAACAAAAAAATCCTTTTGCAGCTTTCTTCAAAGAGGTAGACTATTATAATTATAGTTCCTAAATGATTTATTGTCTAATTATATTGAAAGTTCCCACAGACTTCTGGTCTGTAGTTTTGGGGTTAGGATTGTGGGGAGGAAGGCAGGGATAGTAGTACAAGAAAATGTGAAAGTCCTTTGCTCTTCCTTTTAAAAGCTTATTACTTCTCTATTTGCAGGTAATTATCTTCATTTGTACCAAATATCCCTTTATTTCTCATTTAGTGGTTTTCTATGGCTATGTCTCAGCTAAGTTTCCTTTTTTTTTTTTTTTTTTTTTTTTTTCAGTTTTTGGCTGGGGCTAGGTTTGAACCTGCCACCTCTGGCATATGGGGCCTGTGCCCTACTCCTTTGAGCCACAGGCACCACCCAGTTTCCTTTTTTCTTTTTAAATTTAAAGCAAACTTGATATCTTAAAATTAGATGGATGTGTATTTCAAGGGGTACTGCATTAGCAGTTGGACTTTGTCACGTAACATAACATCTTATTAACTACTTCCATTTTTTCTGCTTGTGATGAGACCACGTGTTATGTTGAGTTGGGTAAGGAATGCAGTCTGAAAGACTGTATTAGTAGAGAAGATGAAGAGCTCTAGGAAAATTTATGTCAAAGTTCTTATTTTGCTTCCTTGGACAAACACTGGTTTGTATAATTAAAAAAATTTTCAATTTTTTGATTTTCTAGGAAGAACACTAAGGAGTTTGGGGGGACAGCTTTATGGCATTTGTGAAGATGAATAAAAATCTCTGGCTGTACAAGTCTCCTGCTTTTCATCAGTGTCCACTATTTTAATGGACCTCGTCTGTTTCACCTAAAATTCACACTGTGCCATGAAAATGATGACAAATATTTCCCAGAAGAACCCCAAATGGGTCATTACGTGTATATATTCTCCTTACAAACCACCGATTGTAAACACAAGGAAAGCACCAAAGAACCCCCATGTATAATATTTTAATGTAAAATTTTCATGTATGCTAAAACATTAATGCTTGAATAAATTGAGGGAGATGAGTAGGAAAATAAAATTCCATGTGGAGATACATATACACAAATATGCACATCTTTAAAATAATAAAAATATGTCTAAGATTCAGGGACACACAATGTTAGTTATCAGACTTTATCCAAGCAGGGTGTCAGAAGCAAGCCCTTAATGTACTTTGTAAACTGACCTCTGACCAGCCTTGGCGTCTAAACAAGAGTCATATTTTTGGAGGCACAAATTTGTTTTGAACAATGACTCAAATGTCATATGCACAGATAGGGTTTTATTTAACGCCAGGGGCATGTCTTTTTCTACTGACATTTCCTGGAAAATAAATTCCTATTTTGTAACCAGTCTATGAATAATGAAACACCTTCTCATGAATGGCAGACTTCAGAAGGTTCACAATTTCAACCTGGGTAAACAAGTAGATATTTGTCTGGCTGTCTAGCTTTATGTGTACCTATACTCCCTTCTATAAACGGTCTCCAAAATGTTTCTGAAGCCCTCTCCCGCCTCCCACTTCCCACATTTCATAAAAAGATGTGTGTCTGTGGAACACACATACAGATGTGTGTATGAGGGTGCCGGCTCATCACTGTATTCTATGTAGGTGTTTCTACTTTGAGACCAGCCACAGGCTACTTTAGGTACAAGAACGTACATTCTCTCAGGATACTCCCCACAGCAAAATGTTAAGAAGAAAGAATAAGTGTTCTTCTTTTATCAGAGAAATTATAGATATTTCTTGGTGTGAAAAGAGCTGAAGAAGACTTGATGATTGAGAACTGGGATGGGAAAAGGAGACTTCTCTGTTCTGTTAAAAGAAGAAGGGGTGGATTTCAGTTGTGTTGAATGTCTATGCCTCTTTTTTCATTCAGTAGCTAATTTTTTTTATTCTTTAAGTTATGTCTCAAGAAGTTGAATGAAAATATTCAAACCATTCCTCACCCACCCTCCTATACACAACTCAGGTAGACAAAGAGGAGATCTCTCAAGGTTTCTTTCTGGGACACAGAATTTATAGCGGGTCTTTTTGTGATGGACACTGAGGCGAGCCTGGTATTTTTCAATTATAAACTGTTTCTTTGGTTTTTTAGAGACTGAGTGATGTGAAAGCTATGAAGATAAAAAGAGAACATTTCAATTTCATTTACTATTCAAAGAAAATTATAAAAAAGTAGTTATAATTTATATGTTCCATGATACATAGAAATTTAGAAAAATATCTGTAACATTTACTCTCTCCTTTGAGTTTTGGTTTGTCAAGCAGGCTTGGGGCTTTATTTTTCTCTTAAGTAATTAATCTACAATTTGATATCAGTCAATAGGTTGCTTATGGTTCCTGGATAGGGCATCCTTACCTGAAGAGAGTGTAAATCATGCAAATAAAAATCATAAATCAGCTCCTTAGCAAAGTATCTCAAGAATGGAAGAAAAAGTATCCAACGTACTCAACACTATTATGAAACTAATTGTTAGCTATCTTAGGAAAGCTATAATCCAAATGGAGTCCAAGACTACCGGGAAAAGGGAGAGGGAGGGGAGGGGAGGGGGAGGATGGGTGAAGAGAATGATATTGTGGGGATCACGCCTATGATTTATCCTATTAGGGTACATATGAATTTGTCTAATAAATGTCTTAACACAATTGTTATAGTCAATTACTTCTCTGTCTTTATCCATCAGACATGATGGCTATGTTAGCCAGTTGGATGAGAGTTTTTCAAACTGTATATGGAAGCAACACACTGTATCCTATGATAGAATTATTGTACACAATTGTGATCTAATAAAACAATAAAAAAAATAAAATATTGCTGATTACAAAAAAAAATCATAAATCAGGGCAGTGCCTGTGGCTCAAGGAGTAGGATGCCGGCCCCATATACCGGAGGTGGTGGATTCAAACCTGGCCCCAGTCAAAAACTGCAAAAAAAAAAAAAGCATAAATCAAAGATAAGAGATTATTTTCTAGTAAAACATATGACTGTGGAAAAGCAAATTATTTTTTCTTAATAAGTGCAGTCATTGCCTTTTATGTGTATGTGACTTGAATGAATTCTCATAACTATAAAATAATTTTAAAGTGTCTACTTATTGATTTAAAAATGAAATTAATTCCAAAATGATCCTGATTTGTCAGATGTGTATGTAGTATTGTCTGAAGTGGCATCACAGTGGGTGTTAAATAGAAGTACTAGCTCTGCTTTGTTGGATTGAATTTCGGATTTTTCAAGTATTTATTATGCAGTTTTAGAAATGCGTCTGTTGCATAAAACATGACCAGCTTGTAATTACGCGGTCATTGGTGAAATATTCAGAAAGTCCAAAGAGTAAAGAAAAAGGTGAAACTCATTGAGTAAGCCACTAAGAGATATAATTATTATCTCTAAAAATTAAAAAAACCAAAATAGTTAAGCAAAATATTGACATATTTGCTTAAGACACCAAATAATAGTAAGGTTACAAAAACACTAACATCAGTTAAGAATTCAATACTTAATTAATATCCCACAGCTACTTCTTAATTGGATTTATCTCTACCCTCATAAGTGCTGTTAGATTTGAAGAGAAAAACAACTCCTTGGATGCCTTCAGCCACATGGTAGTCCTCATCCCTTCATTCTCCTAAATGCAAAGTTCCCTCTGCTATGCTTCCAAAACCCAGCTCAAATTCTATGTTATTCCATCTCTGCTGCTGCTGCCCTTATCTCATCCTCCGTCACATTCACGAGTAAAGCGTAGGAGACCAAGCACCAGGCTTATAGAAGCAGCCACTGGCTCTTGAGGGAGGCACTGGAAGCAAGACGATCTCCCAGCCGGCATGGAGATGTTTTGTAGCCTGTAGACAAGCTCTCAAGCAACTGCATGTGTTAATGAGATAAGATCGGTAGCTCCTTAGCAAGCAGGTGTTATACTTTGGACATTTGTGGTGCAATAGGGTGGGAGTTGAGCCTGTGGGGAAAGAGCACCCAGCAATCAGTTAAGCACGTAGCTCTAGTACGTGGGCCCACACACCTGCTGTATAATGCATCTATAAAAGGCCACGACACAGGTTACTTTGGGCTCTCCCTGTGCCTAAAGAAGCCCACCTCTTGCAGGCTTGTACCTTCAATCCATGTCCTGGCTGTTTTCATTCATGTGAGGATGGGATGCCCACAGCGGGCACCGACAGTAAAGCCAAAGTTGCTCCTTCTGCTTCTGTCCCTCTAAACTCTCCTCTCCATTCACTGCTGAGTGTCTGTTAATCAAGGACTGGATTCACTTATTTAATCATTCAAGACCTGGGAGCTATGATGAGCCTGGCCCTTTTTAAAGTGCTGGAAATATATCATGAGCAGAACTCATGTCCTCTTCTCCTGCCACAACTGGACTTTCTTCTGCTTTCTCGGGGCTTCATTCTGCCCACAAGGCCTTTTTCCTCATTTCTTTGACTGGTTTACTTGCACCAGTTCAAGATTCAGCAAAATGGCCAGCCACACGTTTTAGAAAGACTTCAGTGACCTGTCTCCGGGCTGGCCGAGGCTGGGCTAAGTCATTTCTTTCAGTTTCCAGTGTCCTCCATTCCTGTCCCTCAGCACTCACCTGCACTCCATTGTTATAGTCAATTACTTCTCTGTCTTTATCCATCAGACTGTGAAAGGCCCCTAAGAAGGGGCTCTGTGTTTTCCACCATTGTTTATTATATTATATTCTGACCCCACAACTTCACTATCGGTTACTGGAATCCTGTTGAAAAAAAAATCCCAGAGAATTTCAATTCTGCATCACACATCATGGAGTTATGAGGCAGGAAAAAAAAAATCTAATGAGTTTCTGGCTCAGAAATGCATTTTGGGATTTTCCTTTTATGCTTCTCGAAAGAGTTTTAGAATATGTGTCCAGTTGGTTGTGAACAACCCTAATTAAGTCAGGGATCACATAAGTGGGAATAGATTCGTAAAGATTGAAAATAAATAGAGTCAATGTAGAACTCATTTCCAACCTTCCAGCTGGGTGATTCTCTGCAAAGCCCATACAAGCAAGGCTCAGTTTTTCATTACTATCCTGATAGTTGACATGCGGGTCATGGAATATCTGGTTGGTCTTCCTCCAGGCACACGAACATGCAGTGTGATGCTGACAGGGGGTTGGACCCATGAAGTGTGAGCTTCTATTCGTTTTATTTACTAGCAATTTTCTGACTCTTCTCCTTGAAGTTCAGGCCTATTCATCTCCATCCTCCTCCTTCTCCAGGCATAGGAATGTGGTAGGGTGTGTTAGGCAGTGGTTTACAGTCCCACATAATTGGTCTGATCTCTCAGAGAATGTGTTTTTCTGAGACTGTGTCTGCAGAAGGAACATTGAATCCACATGTGTTGTTTTCTCTCACTGCCACTGACATCCAGCAGTCAACATCTGGTCTGCTTTTAGTTTTTAAAAAATTTTTCTTTCTTTTTGTTTGAATGTGGCTTTTCTACTTTTCTAAACGTCCCCCAGATGCAAGATTGTCTAAATGCGAACCTTTTGTCCAGAGCTTTATTTTGTGAGGTTGATGGGTCAATGATTATCACTTTCCTCTGTAAAATGAAGGATGATAATCCTTATTTATATATGTTCTCTTACTCATTTCTAAATACGAGTTGGTTGTTTAAAACAGAATGATTTAAAATTTAATTTTGTGCTTTTCCAGTTGAAGGGGTATTTTTAAAAAATAATCGAAAAAATCTGGCTTAATGTATCAGAACAATAATATTTTCTTCTTCTTGGTTCAGAATGAATTGGCTTGATTTTGCAAAGGTCAAGGGATTTATTTTTTCAATGTGAAGTTCATTCATGTTCTTAATCTTGGTTTGGAAAATGTAATATTATGTGCAGAGTGGAGGTTGGGAACTAACCAAACTCCTTTGAGTTTTAATAAGAAGAAATAAAGATTCATATTAAGACTTGCCTTGGAGTGACTCAGATTCAACAGCGATCATCTTCCAAAATAAAATGACCCTGTGTTTTGGAAAAAAAAAAATATAATTAGAGGTTTTGACTAGCCAAGTTTCAATTCAAGAAGAAACAAAAGTTACTGTTTAACCTTAACCCAAGAGAACTTCTTGAAGCTCAGCCAGTTTTATTTTATAACTGGAATGAAGCAAGACCACCCTGAAAAAACAGATGATAATTTGTCCCTTTAAAAAAAGATTCAGCAAACAAATATTGATTTCCAGGGGAAAAGCTGAAGCCACAGACATCCACACCCAATAATTAGCTAATCCACTCCAAACGCCATAGATGAATGGGAAAAATTACAAGAAGAAACCACAACTTTAGCCCACAATTTGACAGGTATATGAAGGACTATGATAAAATTTTATTTGCCAACCACTTGGATTGCCAAGTAATTTCCTTTTTTAGTTTTAAATATTCAACAGATTTTTAATTAAAATTTGGTAATACGGAGAGCTGTTTCAATATTCTATCCTTCGTGTTCTGATTCACCTCTCCTCATGACTAAGTGATTGAGAAAGTGCAGTCATTTTCACTCAAATGTTATTTGAAGCTGTTTATCTTCTTTGCCCCCCAAATTAACATAAATACTGCTGATGATTCACACTGTTTTTCTCAACATTTCCTTTTAGAAACATTTAGCCTGAGAAGGAAGAAGGGAAGGTATAAGGTGATCTATAACTTGCTCATATTTCAAATGGATGTGTCATCTTTTCAAAGATTCTAATATTAATATGACATTCATTATCCCTACATGCCACCATATTTTAGGATTTTCTTCTAAGAAGGAGATTTAAATACACAGCGTTAGAAAATCGGTGTTGATATGCAGGCTCTTAGACACAAAATAGGAGTTGGTAGATACTGACTGATTGCTCCAATCCATCAATATGAAGAAAATAACGTAATCGTGAAATCTGTTTTGAGAATAAAAATGAGAGTTTTTCTCAGAAAATTAAACGAATACTATTCAAAGATGTATTTACAAAGTACTTGATTGTCCAGAATTCAGCTCCATAAATACTATAGACAGATGAACATTATCCCCCATTACTCCCTAAGAATCCCTCAATAGCTGGTTATAGTTTGAAGGATTGAATGGCAAATCTTTTTTTTTTAACTGATGTTTATTTTCCTCCAACTTTATTTCCATCTTGTTTAAGAGCTTGTGGAAGAACAGCTGCAGACCACTCAGTGGCCTGAGCAGTGGCAGCTGCAGACCAGTCTCCGTGGCAGACTGAGAGCTCCAGTCCTCAGTGGGGACCTGCTGGGTAGGCAAAGAGGGCACCTGCAGCCTGCTGACCAGTCTGCAACCTAGGGCTGAGCAGCAGTGAACTCAGGAGCTGGGGTACTCCATTCCCCCTGACATTCCTGCTTGGTTACAGCTTTCTCAGCAGCAGCCTGCTCTTCCTTTTCAATCTCTTCCAGATCTCTGTGAAAGTAGAGATCAGACATGACTTCCCTTGGTGTTCCTGGGAGATGGTGTCACACATGCGGAGAACTTCTAGGACCAGCATCCACCACATCAGACCTACTGAGTGAGCTCCCTTGTTGTTGTGTGGGACAGTGATGTCCACATAACGCAAAGGGAATCTGTGTGGCACAGATCAGCGGGAGGCAGGTTAACATATGACACCTCTGTGAGAGGCTGGTGGTCAGTCCTGGGATCTGTAACTACCAGAAGATGAGCTCCTGGAAGGCTGCCTGGGTCTGGTTAGTGAAGGTTCCGAGAGTTGAGTGGCCAGCAATAGGAGTGGCTCCAGTGGGAGCAGCCAACTTCAGCACAGCTTGCTGGCCAGTATCCTGGAGGATATGACATCAACATCGGCAGGGTTCTCAATGGCAACAATGGCCCGAGCTGCCAAGAGAAGTTTTTCCCAGGTCCTCTTCAGATCCATGATAGAGATGCCATCACTTTTCCTTTTGTAGATGTCCTATTCTATTTGGAAGTCAAGGTTGGTGCCACCTCAGGAATTTGAGGACATCATCCTCCTTCATTGGCAGGACATCAAAGGCTCTGGACACTGTGAAAATTTCCCTTTAAGTTACGGTGGGAATCCAGAACAATGCCGTAGGGGTCATCCCTGCGCAGCGCGGAAAAGAACTGGCAAGTCTTGTCACTACAGGCTGACTTTGTTTTCCTTACTTTGTTTTACCCACAAAAAGCTGCCCTTTGAAGCAAATTTACTCAAAATTTAGGAGAGTGGAAAAATGAGTTCAGTCTTCCAAATCATGTTCTCTCCATGGGAATAGAGAGTCACAAGATTCTTGTTTTAATGAAAGTTACAGGACTTCTATAATAAACAGTAAAAGATGAATAGAGATAAGAAGATCTGGGCAAGTTAAAAATATTATGTCATAATCAGGCTCACTGTTATTTTAAAGAAATTATTTTATCTCATCTTCAGAGCATCTTAGAATAGGGGGGGAAATCAGATTATAGGAAGTAGCCAGCCAGTTAGGCAATAGAAACAAAAGCCTGTTAGATGATGCCAGTGGTGTCAGTGAAGATTACAATAGTAATAATCTTAATGATGCAGAAACAAATAGAGTTCTGGGTTACCAAGTGCCCCTGTATTCTCTTTGCTTTACTAGAAGAGACTTTCACCAGTGCATACAGAGAGTTACCCCAGTCACCTTCCAGCACATGATCTCTCAAAAACAGAAATGTTTCACCCTCTGAGATGGATTTTAAATGTTTTCCCTTTCTGGAGCAGAGCATGACTAATACAAAAAAAAAAAAAATAGCCGTGGTTTTCTTTCTTCTTTGTCTGCACAGACGTGCTTTCAACCTCATGATCACTGCTTTCAATTGAGATCTGATTGACAAGGCCACAGGCTAAGCCACCCACTCTCCTCCTTTGATACTGTCATATTCGAGTTAGAGAACATCACACCAAGGGGAGACCTGGATCATCCTGTCCAGTTCCCTCGCTTGTAAGATGATGACGCAGATCAGAGGGCTGAAGGCATCTGTGCAGGGTAACCCACTAGGCAGCGGTAGCCTTGGTTTAGACTGGGGGAGGGGCTCTGGGTTACGCCTTCACTGGGTTGTGCAGCTTCTCCTGTTCTGTATTACTTTGACTACTGTTATGCAGGTTTTGTTGATAAGTGGCCATTTTTTTTCCTTTCCTAACTGAGTAATATAAACATGATTTGTTAGGCTGGTATCATTGATGGTGATGGCTGCCTATTACATATACTTCCTTCCTTTTTGGGGCAAGAAATAGGTAAGGAATTAACTGTTACTCTTTTTTTTTTTATTGAGTGTTAACTATGTACATTGATACTCTTCTGGGGTACAGTGTGGGGTTTTCACATGCATTCTGAAATACTTCCATCAAACTGGTCAACACAGCCTTCATGTCATTTTCTCAGTTATTGCTTTAAA